>VZTQ01013531.1:188463-300933 GCA_013400755.1 Pelecanoides urinatrix | reverse complement strand
AAATTCTAAAGCATTGGTATTGAAGTGTAATCAAGAAATTACTGCTTGTTTTTCGGAGTAAGTGCACCAAAAGGTGCTATGTGAAATGAGTCTGTAGCTTTCAGAGTCAGTCTAGCTCGTTAGAAGAGGGAGCTAAGGTAAGATGGTAGAGATGATAAAACATAACACGTTTGCTTACCTCGGGCAACCAAGGTTAGTCAAGAATTAGCCACCCTTAGGTCTTGAGGTACTAATGTCAGAGGGTGGGTGGGAAGGTCATTAGCAGGACAGTTGCCTGGGCACCGTTTGTAGTGGCTGTGTGAATAACGTCTGAATCGTAGTGGCTGTATGAATAACCACGTATTTCAGCAGAAGTTTAAAATTCAGGGCAACTTTCCAATAACAGAACGGCTGACCTTGCATGATGAGGTCCTAAGGAGCAGCCATTACGGTTTGTTGCTGAGCGATTTAGGAAATAAACTAGTTGATGGGCCAGGGCAAAATTGTACTGTGACAGGTATGCAGCCAGCAGGATGCTCTAGATGGGAATCTTCTTGGATGTGAACAGGAAAAAAAAACGGAAATAGTATGTGAGATGAGAAGAGTGTGGCTATCATCGTTATTGAGTGGGTGGACAATTTTAAGTAATATGTAATGTAAATATCAGATTATTTGAGATTTAAAACACTATACATACGGTAATATCAGGATATCAGAACCCAAAGGCTAAGTAAGTATTGACTGGAAGAAGTTTGAAAGGTAGGTAAGAATAGTGACTGTTAAATGGAAAGTGGAGCTACCAATACCCTTTAAGTAAACGATGTGAAAACATTTTATAGGTTGGACAGAGAAGATACAGATCTCTTCAGCAATCATGAATACAAGTAGCATATAAAATGGAGACAGGCTTCTCTTGCAAGAGATGTATAACTCAAATTAAGTTTTAAATGAGGGTTAATCAAGGTTAAATATTTCTCAATATAAAATTTAAATGAGAATATCATAGCAATAGATGCAGTGGAATTCAGATCTAGTTTGTTAAAAACAACAACAACAAAAAAAGTGGAATTTCTTACTTATGTTGGTTGCAGTGTTTTGCCCAGTGTTTAAAAGTGTTTGTCCTTTGCTTCTTTCAGAAGTGTCACAACAGTTGTTTTGTTGAAAAAGTTATAACCTTCTGAATGACCTCTGTTTTTCATGCAACACTGAAAAGCAAACTTTTGAGTTTACTAAATGTGTAAAAATGGAGACCTCAGATTAGTTTAGCATGATGGAAAATAGTATTTCAAGACCGTACTCTGGGCTATCTGAAATTGAATGCACCTAGCAGGAAATAAAAGGTCAGCTGTGTATAATAAAGACCTGGGGACTTCTATTTCCTTAGCTGCATGGCAGAGAATGAGGAACATCAGAACTCAATACAAACTTGCCCTAAAAGCTAAAGGGATAGGCAAAATATTTATGGTTACGCTGCCATGTGACATTTCAGTCGTGAAATTGTTCCATGTGAAACACCTGATGAAGTTTGTCAGAGGAAAAAACAACGTAGCAGTTGAGGCAGTACCAGGAAAGCACCAGATAGTTACAGCGAGCTATGTCCCATAATATAGCCTGACATGTATAAGGGCTTCTAATAGTCTAAACAGTTCTAGGACTTAGATCACAGCTTCTCAAACTGTCGTTTCACACCTTTCTGATGCTCCTCAGTCCAGACTAGGTTTATAGGAAGCCTGTTCTCAAATTGTCATGAAAGCATCCTCTAAAGCTATGTACTCTCTACAGTGATATAAGGCCACTGCAGGAGTCTGCTTGCCAGTATTCCTCTTGCTTTAATCAGTCTGAGTTTAACACGTTTGTCTATATCCTAGGTTTGATGACTCTCTGTTAAATGTGTTTCTGGAGATGTATGTGTGCTTGCTGTAGCCAGCAGCTATTTCAAGTATACAGGAACACTTATCACCTGCTGTCTAGAGGTTGTGATTTCAGTCCTTCCAGCAAGGTTGCTAAGGAGTATTAGGGATCCTTGGAGAGCAAACCTCGGGAAATTCTCCTGTGGCCTTTGCACGCGTTGTGTGCTGAAGCGCTTCCTATCCAATGTAAACTACTGTTCTGACAGTAATATAGTATGGGCAGATGTGTACCTTAGAGTAGTGTAACATGATAGTTGTGACTTTCTAGTATAAAGAAAACATTTGCAAGTGTGAGAGTGTTGCAGAAAGCTGCAAAAAGCTCAGGCCTCCTGAAAACATACCTTAGGTTTCAAATTCATTTGCAAAGACACATAAAGTACAAGATATGCAGCTTTTAACCTACTACAGCTCTACAGGTTTTTAAACTCAATCCTCTGTGGTTTCATTCAGCTTGGTTTTCCTGCAGAGATGAGGCAGCACAAGCAATTTAGGCACAATAAATGCCATAATTAAGCATACCTTTCCTTTTCTCATTTTATCTTTTTCACTGTAGACGAATCCAATTTTTCAGATCTGATGGTGGCTTACAGCTAAATTATTTTGAAACGAGGGGATGTTCATGTGAGGGCTTAACTTTGGTAAATTTCCAAATGGATGGAAGTCTTTATTAACTCTCCAGACAAGATCTACACAAACATTCAGTAAAAGTTTAAATTACACAGCAGCAATTTAAGAGTAGTCCAGATAATGTGAAAACCTGAACATGCTCCAGCGTCTCCAAAGTGTCGAGCAGAGACTTGAAATTCATTAAGGGTTTGCCTGATGTCTCTTGCCATTTCCAGGAAATTTAGCCAAAGTGTAACGAAGTTGTGGTTCTCTGAAAGATTCAGGTTCACAAGTGTTTTGTATTGCATGTTGAAAGTAGCATCTATAAAGATTATTACTGCTGGTGCTGCCATGTTCGGAAACTGGGGGAGGGATGGGGATGGACTGTCTCATCTCTCAGCTTTCCTGCCTCAATTAGGAGTTGCCAAAGTTATTAGGAGAAATGGCAGCCTGGCAGAAAGAAAGGGGTGTGACAATCTGGGCTTGAGAATAGCTGTAGGGAAACCTGAAAAAACCTGAAGGTGTATGGGGCTGCAGGGAGGAACAAGGTGGGGTTTGATGTGCAGCCCGTGGTGGAGACGTAGCCCTGGAGTCAAGGGGCTCGGTGGGAGAGAGTTACCTGGGACTGGTGCGAGGAGTTAGGTTGAGATGGAGCTGGGACTGGAACAGGCTGGTGGAGACCCGGCCAGGAAAATCTGTAGGTATTAGACTGCGTGCTCCAGTTCCTCCCAGTGGATGGCCCAGTTAGGGGCCGAAGGCTTCTTTTAGGTCCCCTTTTGTAAGCCTTCAAGGCTTCATCAGCAATATCTGTGGCAAAAGGTATTGGTCAGGAAACTCAAACCTTTCCATAACAGTTTCAGGGCAGGTGGTGTTCCAGGCAGGGGAACTCATCTTGGCAGGCAGTTCATGGCAAAGAAAGAAAACTCCTGTTTCAGATGATAGATGGATAGCCAGTCTGTAAATAACAGGCAGGAGATGTGCTCCTGTGAACAGAAAGGAAATATTCCCCCCTTGGTGACTCACAAGCAGTGACCTGATCAGAGTCTGCTTGAAAAAGCATCTGACCTTGAAGCTTCTAGTGTGGAATAGCTTTATGTGAAAGTATGGCTTGACTTCTGAGGAACTACCCCGCAGAAGCCGTTTGCCTCCTAATACATGATGGGGGATCTGGAGTATCTCCACAGTCATATTCTGTGGTGGAAACAAACCTACTCAAACATCAAGCTGATATTGGCCTTTCACTCTTTAAACAATTCCTGCAAGTAACCCTCAAAAAAGCTTGAAAAGGCCTGCCGATGCTTCTACCACTATTGAAAATATTTAGCTTATTTAACTAGAATTTTATAAATACCTTAAACAGAACTTTTGGGTAGCATTTGAATCGCCCTTTGTCCAGGTGGAGTGTTGTATAACATGCATGTGTAATGAGGGCTTTCATCTTCCTGTATCTTTTTCGGTTCATGGAATTACACTCATATGCTGTTAAAGTGACAGCCAAATGAAAACCGATGAAGAAAGAAACAGTGCTGTGTTTGGTGCTAGGTTTAAATAGTGTACAATGAGTAAGTTGTGAGGCCACAAATTAAACAATGAGAATAAAACAAAGCATTCACTAAGTAACCACCGACTATTCCACACACTCAATGAAGCTTCCTGTGGAAGAAAATGATGTGTGATTGTATGACTAAAACTGTATTGTAATACATGTATTCAATAGAAAGCTGAAGTTTTGTAACTCTCTTGTACTTTGTTTTGCTTTCAGTATATTACAGATATTTTACTGTGTCCACTAAATCAAAGAGCGCTTTTGTATCTGATGCTTTTTTCCTGTAATCAAGTTGCCTCTCATTCTCTGATAAGCTAAACAGATTGAGGTCTTTAAAGCCTTCACTGGAAGGAGTTTTATTCAGCTCCTGAATAATTTTTTTGTGACTGATCTCACTGTTTCTGTGAGAAACTGTCCAATCGTTCAATATCCTTCATAGAATGTGAACATCAGAACTGTACAAAATATGTTAGTTTGATGCTCACCAAAGCATAAATGCTAATGGTATCTAGAGGTAAAAACCAGCTGTGTTTCCCTCCTCACCCATCCCATGTTGCTAAATCCATGTTGCTAAGATCTCATACTTAGTGATTTGTCCTCTGTGACTTCTATATTCTTTCAGATTATTTGTTTTCCATTAGGTCCTTCCCCATTCTCAAGGACTGGTTTGATAATTCCAGACTCTGTATCTGGTTGTATTCAAGCGCATTCTGTTTGAATGAGCCTGGTTTGCCAAATAATCCTGTCCTCTTAATTATTTACTGTTCTGCCAAATCTTTGTGCAATCCATACAATTTATCAGAAGTTATTTTGTATTTCCTTCAAGTCCACTGGTGAAAACACTTATTAGCCTAGTCCTCAGCCCCCCTCTCTAAAACATGCCCATTTGATGACCCCTTCTGGCAGGCATTAGTGGAGAAATGTCTGTAAATTTTTAATCTACATGCTTCATTCACAGTGTGAGTTAGGTACTCAGCTTATGGGAATAGTCATACTTTTCTCTGTAGCAATCTGATAGAATAACAATGCAACTATTTGTATTTTAATGTTAATGAGAAATGCTATTTTCTTTTGTTAATTCCTCATTTTGTTTGTATCACTTGAGCAAAGTTGTTAGGTGGAAGCATGCTCTGCATTTTTGAATATTCTAATGTATTTCTCGTATCTGTTCCCTCCATGGAAGACCTGAAGTTGTCTTATCCTCCCTATAGGTCTCTGAGATAAGTCTTTGATGTTTGTGCTATTGAGTTCAAGGTCAACACCTTGAATAACGCTTGTTAAATAAATGGAAATGAAATATGATCTTACTAGTCAGATCTATCTAAAAAGACCAAAAGGGAGAGTGCCTTCTGACTGTATAGCTTATGTTATTCTTCTTTGGCCATTAGGTGGTATTTTACACTTGAAAAGATAGGCATGGGTACCTGCTCATTTAAAGATCAGCTAACAATGAAAAATTTGATTTCTGGCCCTCTCTGTCTTCTAAAAATTAGGGCCAAGTATCTATCCAGTAAGATAAAAACTGCCCTCTTTATACTGTAAGTTTCTCTTAGCCTGAAATATTAACACCTTAATCGTAAAATACCATGCCTTCCACAGGACAAAGAGAGAACAGAGAACATACCAACGATGAATCATCTGGTTTTGTTATCAGTCATTCAGACACTTCGGTGATGGATGGATGAATAGATCGAGCCCAGAGCTGTAAGTCAGCTTGGCAAATGTCAGGTAAGTCCCTGGAAGTTCACCAAAATGCTTTCTCAAGCATCATATCTCTATTTTACATGTTGTATTTTGCCAAATCATATCGCAGAATATAATGTTTCTTCTTAAGACAATAGGATCACACTTAAGCATATATCTACTTTCAGTGGAACTTAAGCATGTACATACTTGTACGTGTGCTCAAATAGGGATCTGAAGAAGGATGCTTTCTTGGATGGGAAAATAGAGAAACAGCTCTTACAAGACTTAGAGCGAGGCAGAGCTGAAAATAAATGGTGTGCAGGTGATGTAAAAATGAAGTAATAATATTGCATATCGATGTGTCCCACAAAAATCCCAAATGAACTAAGTTTCCAGTAAATCTTATGTCATCTGTGTCTTAATAAATGAAACTCTCTTACATGACTGCTTTGCCCGACCATGCCATCTGACAGGCAAGTTAAAGCATTTTATAACCCTGGAATGGAGAAACATGGAGTGTAATGGTGTCTTCCTACCTTCCCGTGGTATATCTTCCAAGATAGCCTGTCCCACAGTAGTGTTCTGTGCTTATGGATCTGGCAACATTTGCATTATGAAGCTTCTTTTTATGAATTTGTTGTAACATGGCCAAAACATTTGCTTCATGCTGAAGTGTGGTTTTTAGGGACTGAGGATAATTTTCAGTGTGTTCAGCAGTGTAAATATAAGGCTTCAGTAACACATGTTGACATAGTCTTATTAAAATATGAATTCTCATTGACTTTGGGACAGGGAGGAGGGAGGCATGTCACGATAACATGTAGAAAGAAACTTTTTGGGGTTCTTCTTTTTAATGCAGTTTTGTTATTCAGATATGGCTATGAATAAGTTGAACAGCCTTCTGAACTTTGTTCCCTGTTAAAAATTGTCATCTGCCTATTTTTCTGTTACAGTAAAGTAAAATTATTCATAAAAAGAAATGTCAGTCGTGCCAGCCTTGTAATTTGTTTTCAGTTTTAATAACATTAATATGATGCTTGACTCACTGTTCGTCATGTATATAGATAGCTCATATAGTGTGTGTGTATTTGAAATTCTGTAGGTCTCTTGAGAGGATAACAGCTTTTCTGTAGTTCTAGTCCACACACACACACGTATGCACACACATATTTATATATTCTACCCTCTCAAGAGAACGATAATATTTTAAATTATGCAAATATGCACACATGTATATTTATATTTGCCAGATAGACCAAGGCTGTAAATTGACATCACAGATACATGTGTGGAAATTGCCTACGTACAGTGCTGTAAATTACTGTACAAACAAGTTCATCCCTGTCACCTTTTGTTTGCCTGTTGCTCAAGGAAGAGAAACAATTTCACACAATATGATCAGTAAAGAGCAGCTGTGAACATAATATAATTCTATGCAGGTGTCCAAAAAAGAAGTCTCTATCCACTGACTGTAAAATAGTAACTTGGAACAAACAATCCTGCTGCATATTTGATGCCTCTTCCTTTTTACTGCTTCACTCTGCAGTGTTGTGTCTTCATGCTTAGTTTTGTCACACCTTTTTTTCATTTATGGTCTTATCTGTGTGAGTACAGAAAAGCCAACCTCATTGGAACACAGATTTTTTTTTTTAAATGGGGTTTCAAAGAGCTATCCTAGATGTTTTATTTTGCTGCTAACACACTAGCAATGTTAACCAAGAGCAAAACCAAGCATGAAATAATGTTATGACAAATAATAACTCCTGGGAAACAAACAAAAAAACCCCAGTGATCAGCACATGACTGTCTGTATTGAAAAGTAAAGTTAATATCACCTCATTACTTCTGGCCCAGAACTCTTTTGATCATGTTTGAAGAGTTACATTTATCTTGGGACGTTTGGAGAATTGGGGGGCGCGGGGGGCGGCTTGAACCAGCATTTGCTTTGATGTTTGCATATGCATAAAATTAAAATTCAAGTGTGTATGTGTGTGTCATAATAATGCACATAGCTGATGGATTAGATTCATTATTTGTTGTTAAAATGTTAGCAATATCTTTGATGGACAAGGTGCAATACAGCCTGTGCTGTGCAGAATTTAGGGTCTAAACAGACAGAAGTGCAGCGGGTAGGGTGTGTCAGAAAATTCCAGAGAAAGAATTAATATTATTTGGCATCACTTTTTAGTCGAAATGGATTGGAATGGTTTGCTGGACTTTGTGTGGGTTTTTGTTTGGTTTGGTTTTGGTTTTTTTACGGTAGGAGTGATGAAAGATATGGGGTTTTGGGGAAGAAATATGAATTAGGAGTGGGATTTCTGGACTGGCGTGTGGATGAGAATGAATTTCTATCCTGACAGTATGCCTGTTAAAATACCTAGCTTTGCCCTACCAGTACACACTGCAATGTTTAGATTAAATTTTCCAGAGAATACACTGAAGGAGTGTGGAGCACTCAGATAATAGGCACAGTCTGAAAGACTTGTAGAAAAAAAAATCAAACTGAACCCGTATATCGCAAGATCATTTTGTTCTGAGAGAAGAAACAAATCTTGGGAAAGCAATTTCATCAGCATTCATAGCACTAAGCAGTGGCACAGTTCCTGTGAAGCCTGCTCCAGAAATGACGTCATTTGTCCACCGTGACATACTCGGCTACTCAGACTGGCACACAAATACTGAGCAGCTGCCCCACACAAATCCCGTTGCATATCTCTAGCAAAAGAAAGACTCTAGTCAGAGATATGAATGGTTATTCACCCATCTGCAAAAAGAAATGCAGCGTGCCAGGCAGCAAACAGCAAGCATCATACATTCACTGATGAGCGAAGTTATAATGGGAAAACCACAGGGAATTGTGTTGATAGGAAATGGGCAAAGATTGGGGGTCTGTTCCGTTAAACCCTCTGGTTCCAGCGAGGACACTGACAAAGCTCACTTCCCGTGTGCAGCTCCAGATGTCCATGAAACTTTTTTCCCCCCCATTTCTCTTTCACATAAGCAAAGAATGGCACTGCCACTGACACACCAGAGATGGTCCTTGGTCTGCTGGAAGTCTGAGAGGAAGGGAACTGAAGTGGTACAGCGCTGCTCTGCCTCTCCGCAGTGCCAGCTGCCCTGGAAAGGTTAAAAGTTGTGGGCTTTGCGTTCCTGCAGCTGGCTTTTAGGCTCTGGGATATGACAGGCAAGATCTGCACAGGTCACACCAGTCTTAGAGTTTCTCTTAGTTACATTTGGAACCAAAAAGGGCCATTGTTAAGGAATAGAAGAGCACAGAGACATCTTTGATCCCCTGCCTAGACTGAGTGAATTAGCTAAATGATGAATATCTCGCATTGTGCAATCATTATTGTTCATCATTGTGACAGTCCGGAAAGAGCAAACATAATAATTAATATGAGGCAATGTGATAATGGCATTGTGTCCCAGCTTTAAATTGTTTAAACCAAGCTTCTATTTTATTTAAATAACTCCCTGATAATTCTGTTAAATCTTCACTCTTGAATCAGCATTTAAAATAGAGACATCTTGTGTCCTCTGGCTGAAGTGGGCTTAGAGGTGGGGAATAGGGAATGTCTGTGTTTGTATGTGTGTGTTACTCTTTCTCTCTCCATCAGTATCCCTTTAGAGTACTGTCCTGGGTTCGGCTGATTGTAGAGCACAGCTATGACTGAATATTTTTCTTGAAATGTCAGATAAAACCGTCTAGCTAAATATTTTTGTACACATATGCTACTTGTAGATAAAAACATTAATTTATCAATGTAATGTTCAAAGAAATATATTGAGCTACTTTTCTTCTGCATTTTCAGAAATGCAGTGTTTTATTCCAGTTGAACAACAGTCACTAGCAACAGTATTCTATCTGATGTGATTTCTTTTATGAGGACATAGTAATGCTCATTTTCAATGTGAAAATTGCTATTTCAGTTTCTATCCTGAAGTCACATATCTCTGTATTTTCCCCAATATATAGTAATGTGTTTAGAAGCATGGAAGCGTAGTGTGTGAGGCAACACACTCCTTCCTCTGTAACCCTTCCTGGAAAATGCACTGTATGTTAGACCTGCTTTTGAAAATCAGAATCATCAAAAAAGTAATATATTACAAAGAAAACTATCTGAAAATGTGACCATTCATGTAAAAACACATACATATAAAATTTATCTTTATTTGATAGTGCAGTTCATGCATGAATCAAATAAAAGTAATCAACAGTCAGTCTTGTTTGTATGTTTCTTTTAATGTTTGTTCACAGTGCCGTGAATGTGTAATGAATAGAAGCCCATGGATGAAGACAGGCATACGGAAATTGCCTTAAGTGTCTTTGCAAAAACTGAGGACACTCCCTTAATGGCCAACCTCATGTTAGAGATAGAGGGGAGATTGCCACCCTCAGGGATGACTAGACCCTAAGCTATGACCCAGCTGGCAACTCCATATAGGTAAGGGGTAAAATGTCATCTGCCAAACAGACTCAAGGAGAATTTAACAAATCTTATAGCAGTAGCCAACATTTCCAAGCAGGTATACTCTTAGTTAGGGATTACGGAAGCCGATGGGGTATTAAGCTAGCTTTGTTTCTCCAGAGCAGCACTGTGATCTGTACTGACCATACGAGGTAGATGTCAATGCTTGTCAAACCTCTCATATATTCTACTCAACTTACTGTCCTTTGTGTGGCTGTGAAGACCTTCCTCATCATCTTGTGTTTGCTTTGTGTGTGGGGTAGCAATGTGCATGGTATGAGAGGTTGCTTTGGATCTGCCCCCTGACTCGGTGAAAGAGCCAAGTGGGATATGAGTGAATTCTTCACCATAAGTCAGGCTTTAAAACAGGTGCCCAGAGAGGGTGTGGACCTTCCATCATCACTGGAGACATTCAAAACTAAAATGGACAAGGCCCTGAGCAAATATAACTTCAGACCTGTCTCTACTTTTGTTGAGAATCGCAATGGGAGCCTTGATTGGTGTGAATGGGAAGGGCTATAAGAATGGCTGTTGATGGCACCCAGATTAGGAGGTCATCGAGATAACAGCACACATCTACCTGCAGCTTCTCAGGACACCCACATCAGGAGACAGCTCAGTGAGGAAATCCTGATGACTCTCAGAGGTGGGACAGGATGAAGAGATTGTTTGCTGTTGGTGCAACAGAAGACAACAGAAAGGCCCATCCAGCAGCAGTACATGGTTGCCAACCTAAAAAGAAACCAGAAGTTAGGATGAGGACTGGATAGCTGGCATCCCTTGTCCACCATGTCATTGCAAGGAATGTGTCTCCATTATGAATGCTGGACAGACTATTTGGTTATATATGCCTTGGTGCTTGTGAGTATGATAGGGAGTAACGTCAAATACAAAGGAACAATAAAGAGATTTACAGTTCTTTGGTTGAAATGATGAAGATGGTGAGGAATACCTTGTGAATAGGCCATGTTGATAAAAAGGCCTTGAAACTTGGCATCTAGAATGATAAGGAGGCCAACCTTGTATCTTAAGATAAGAGGGTGGTGCTAGTGAGAATTACGCTACTTAAGCCAGGAGCTAGAACTAAGTATGTGTGAAAACTGAGACTTTTGTGTATGTTAATGAATTCCAGGAAATGTAATGAATATGTATACTCCAACTGTATATAACTTCTATGGTTAAGTGATTTGGCATGCACACTAGGTGGAGCGATCCCCTGTGCGTCCAGTGCTGCAATAAAGAATACCTGCTTTCTAAAACTCTAAAGTGAGTCTTAGAGAGTTGTTCGGAGACTTCTTCGTTTCAGTACATAGGTTAGAGTGAGATCAGTACCCTCCTGTTCTGCAAGATCTCAGATTGAACTCTATTAAACTGTTGGTACACAGTGTTGCAATATTGTTTTCTAGATTTTTCAGGAAGTGAGGTTTGGACCAGAGGTTCTTACCAATCTAAATTCTGTGATTCTGTCACTTGAATGCAGGAGTTAGTGGAGTATGTTCTATGGTCTCAAACTGCACAGGAGGTAAGATTAGTATAATTTTATAGTCCTTTCTTAAATCTTACATTTTTGTCTTCATTTGTTCCAACTACCCGTGTCCTCACAGGTAAGGTTTAAAGTTTTTTGTTTTCTTTTTTAAAAATGGATTTGTGTCACCCAGGTACAAGGAAAAAAAAAAGCTGAAGCATTTTCAGTGCATAAAAGTTAGTTTCATATTCTCAAGAAAGGTTATTCTGACCGTCTGTTAAATAATCTTGCACTTGAAAAAATTCCATTCAGTGTATCTTTTAGATCAGAAGGCTGTAAACCTCTGAATTTCAGGGAGCTGGGATTGAAATGTCATCTCAGTTGTTGACTGAGACAGGATCAATCACAAACAATGAGGATTATGTATCCATTTAAAAAAAATACAGTGCCCAGACTGAACTCCCCAATTTGCAGACCTCATCTTGTAATGTTCTTCACTGTGTTGACCTGACTGTATGAGGCTGGAGCCACAAATAATCTCTCTCATTCATGTCTACTGTAATGTTGCTGTATATATAGAATGAATGCATGTTACTCATGTCCACTGCAGACGAGGAGTTGTGCTTGTTGGTTTGCTTGTTGTCTGAGAAAATACTCCTCCTTCAAAAACACTAAAGGATCTGCTATGAACCCCATCATCCTTGTCCAGCCTTTGCCCTCAACAGAATTTCCTTTAAAAGAACCAAGCCACTTGTCATGTTGGTGGTCTGACAACTCGGAGTAAATGTTGTGAATGCATCTCTTCCCTGCATCACTCTCCTCCCTCCCCCAATCTCTCCTGTTGGTTTTGTTTTGTTTTGTTTTTTTTAATAGCTACTAACACTTGTGATTGCGCTTGATAGTGAGAGAATTTGGTTATACAACAAAATAAAACAGTTTTCACCTGGATTTTGCTTTAGCTTGTTCTCTAACATTTCACTGTAGCTATTTTACTGTATATCCAGTATCAAAATGAATTCCACGTTTTGTTCCTACGTCCTCTCCTGCTTTATCATTCTGTTACTACTTATGATGTTAATTCTCATCAGCGTGGTGGGCAACAGAAGCTGTATCTCATTTCTCCGTTTCTTTTCATATTCAGATTAGTACCAAATTTTCCTATCATCTATTCTTGTGTAACACACAAAATTTTCCTCACCTTCTACCTCTGCCTATGCCTTAATACTTTCTTACTTTGATTCCTGTAATTTGTAACATATAACCTGTAACCTACTCTTTCCTAGCTGACTCGACACTTGCATTGCTTCCCTTCCCCTTGTCTGAACACCTTGTATATTTTTTGGCCATCTTCCGAAAGCATATCATTCTGCATCTTTGAAACTCTCCACGAATTCACCTTGTGTATCAACTCAGACTTGTTTTTATTACATTCAAACCTTCTCCCCCTGTATGTGCTTTCTTCTGTGTTCCTTAACATGCCAATTTAGAAACTTTTTCCTAAATTTCTTCACTTGCACTTACTTCCCTCTGTCCACGCTATAAATAAAACTCTTTCAGATTCAACATACCACTGCCCTGTCTTTTCTCTGATTCAAAACTCTCTTCTTGTAAGGATCCCAAGAATCTGAGATAGCAATCTTGTAAATTGTATTCTGTGCTCAGTTACACTCATGCAACATGAGTAACTCAATGGAATTGAGCTCAGTGGCTTTGCACAGGTATAAGCAAGAGTAAGATTTACTGCAGAGTGCTTAGAAAAGATAGTGGGCATTTACTTTGACGGTCCTTTTTTGTTCCATTTAGATCTAGTGCTTAATGACATTGTTATTAAGGTGTCACTGCAAGATGTCTTACTGTCTTTAAAGACAGTAATAATGCGTAGTGCTTAGCTTCCTTTTCTGAGTAGCTAAGCTAAAATCTTACCAAGTGAAATGATTAAGGATTGCTATTGATAGTGGAGTGGGATCTAAAGTTCTTTCAGAACCCCTGGTGTAATAAGCCAGTAGTTCCACCTGGTACGTTCACAGAATATGAGACACATCTGAGGCTGTAATGTCTCATTTGGACATGATACCAAGTCTGTGTAAGTGTATCAAATACTTCATTCACATAATGTTTGATCAGTAAGTCCTTCAGACTTGATATCCTGCCAGTGGGGCTGCCACAATTCTTGTATTCATAAACACTGTCCTTGAGATCTTGTCTGCACAACCCAGTGTATTAAAAGAAGTTTATCTTTTTGGGTAGGGATAGTATCCTGCAGTTTTTATGAATTACTAGATTGCCATCATAGTTCTTTACTGATGATGTTCCCTGGTTGGAGTTATATATTACGAAGCATAATAGTTTTCAATATTTAATAATGTGACAATTAAACACAAATACATTTTTTTCCATAACAGACCCAAAGAGAAATTTATGGTTGTTTGTGTCAGTCTCCTAGTCTATTCAGTCTGACTTTTGCCTTAGCAGGGATTACAGATTTAAAAACTGAATAAATGAGGCAGTAACAAATTTTAGAAACATCAAAAAGGTTTTTATTCTGAAACAGAAACCAAGAAAAGCATACAGTATTCTTTGAGTGCTTAATTCTACCAGCTTTCTCCCTGTTACCCCAATAAATAGGAACTTTGCCTGAGACAGGCCTGCATGTATGTCCTAAGAAAATGTTTGCATCCAAGATTTAATTTCTGCAGTCATTTTCCAAGCTAATCTCAGTGAGATGACTTGATGAATGAATCCCTCAAGTTAAGTTTTTCTTAACACATTTTTAGAACTACAGGCTATCATAAGGAAAGCAACAGGAAGACTTTTTCCCCAGACAAAGGGCTTTTTTTAAAACAGAAACCAATGTGTTTTCACATTATATTTGCAAGCGTTGCATCTCGTTTGGTTGAATCGCTCTTGATTTACACAAGAGGATCTAGTTTACAGTATCTTTGTCTAATGAATTATCAATATGCCCTATTGCCATTTTGCTAATGAAAAGGCTTTTAACCACTCTGGCCTAAAAGTAAAGAATACTTTTATTGCTATACTATACCATAAGTTGCATCACTGAAAATGCTGTCTAGAGCTTTTTATTTTATGCAGTTGAGTGGGATAATTGAAAGCTAGAGGTTTGGGCATAGACAGCGTGATATTCTATCACCTTTTGCTGTAGAAAAAGAATGCTTCATTAACAAGGCAAAATTGCCACTAGGACTGGCTTAAGTAAGTCAGAAATTTCAGTCTGAATCATTCAGTCAAAAGAATTTCACCAAGAGGTAGGCATGTTCTGGCAGTGTTGCACAGATACCCTCATTCAGTCCAGTGAGACTACACAGAATAGCTCTCATTTATCTGAATGCATGTGGTGTATTTGGTACAGAAAGCAGCCTTGTCTTTAGAAATCAATCTTGGTTTTATATGTAGAATTTTTTGTTTGTTTGTTTGTTTAAAGCCACAACTGTGTCCTGGTTTTGGCTGAGATAGAGTTAATTTTCTTCCTAGTAGCTGCTATAGTGCTGTGTTTTGGATTTAGCATGAGAAGAATGTGATAACACACTGATGTTTTAGTTGTTGCTAAGCAGTGTTTATGTTAAGTTAAGGACTTTTCAGCTTCCCATGCTCTGCCCGCGAGGAGATGCACAAGAAGCTGGGAGGGAGCGTAGCCAGGACAGCTGACCCAAACTGGCCAAAGGGATATTCCATACCATATGACATCATGCTCAGTATATAAGCTGGGGGAAGTTGGCCGGGGGGCAGCAATCACTGCCTGGGGACGGGCTGGGCATCAGTCAGCGGGTGGTGAGCAGTTGCATCACTTTCCCCCCCCATTGCCCTCCTCAGGGTTTTGTTCCTCTCACTCTCTCTCTTGTTTTAATTTTCATTGTAATTTTTTTTAATTATTTTTATTTTATTTTATTCTATTTCAAGTATTAAACTGTTCTTACCTCAACTCATGAGTTTTCTTACTTTTGCTCTTCCAATTCTCTCCCCCATCCCATCGCTGGGGGGGGGGAGGGGGGAGTGAGCAAGCGGCTCTATGGTGCTTAGTTGCCGCCTGGGGTTAAACCACAACAAATTGTGAGCATGTTCAACTAATCCACGATCTGCAAACTTATGTTTCAATTCCATGCTTACAATTTGGTCATTTGACGTGATCTGGTATGTAAAGCTGTGGTTGTTGCTGCGTGATGGGCTTTTTTGACCAGACCAGTCATTTGGTCTGGTGAATCCACTTAACATAAAATTCACTATCTGAGCAGCTGCTTCTCCCTCAACCCACTTTTGTCTAATGATCTGTCCATATAGCAATGTTTTGTGAAGGCCCTTCAGAAACAGGAGTCTCTCAGGGGAAAAATCACAAAAGTTAAGATTTTTTCAAATCTTCTACTGCAAGCCTTGTTACTTCAAACATGCAAGACATTAATGGGCATGACAAAACTTTAGAAGGCATCTGTATGGAGGAACATAGCCAGATGTGATGTGAATAGCAACATTTGCATAAAGTTTGGACTAAGTGGAGATGAAAGTCTCCATTTTCTGTGTTTACTGATCCTCTGAGATACCCAGTTCAAACTGAGACGTATCTCAGTTTGGAAACTCTGAGAATTAAAGGTAAAACTTATACTGTCTTCTAGGATATCTCCTATCACATTTCAAAATGCAGTCTTCTGTAGCTTAACACTGTACAGTGACTGGTTACAGATAGGGAAGATATTGGCACAGGCTATAGACAAACCTCAGCATATTAGCACAGGATGATGGAGTGGGAAATGGCACATAAGTTTGGCTGAACCTCCTATGAACCAGATTAACTTAGCTCATCCAGAACTACATGTTGTTATAGCTAGGTTGCTTCCAGTACCAGATCTGGCTCGGTTATATCCAATGCTGCACTGCAAAGTGTAGATGTACTCACTGTTGCAAAATGTATCCAGCACAATTAATGGGAAATGCCCTTCAGGGTGCACTTTCTGAGAGAGCCCTCCAGAAGCAGAGAAGGACAAATATGAGCTCAGAAGTCCTCAAGGAATACTGTAATCATTTGACTCTGCAGAAGAGACTAGAACTGGATTTTATTGAATTTCACAGAGAGCTCCTTCTGTCAAGAAGCCAAGCCCAAGGAAAAAGGTATATTTTAACTTGCTACAATTTATGTGGTCTGTGTTTGCAGAGATGTGAAAAAGTCATAGATTCACAGTGGATGCTATGCTGCCTTTTGCCCTGATTATTAGTGCAATACTTGTGGTCTAGCAGGCTAACGAAGAACACTATGCTGTACTGGTGCTTCAAGCGTGGAGCTTTCCATGGAAAAGTAATAGCATAAATAAAAACTGATGCTTCTTAGTTTCCAAATAGGTAGTACAATCCTATAGTCTCTTTTCCTAGATCTTCAGTTCTTTGCAAATTGTATGCATTCAGCACACTGGAAATGAAGCCATAGTGAAATATGTGTTATCCTCTAATGTCTAGTAAATAAGGTCACTTACTAACTCATCTTTCTAGTATCCCTTTTTGGAAAAGAGACTTACGTGGTAGAACATTCAGAAGCCTTCTACTCGCTTAAGTAAAAGCAGAGCAGAGGAGATTCATTATTTAAAATATTTTAAAGAAAACTGTCATTTGAAACATCTGGTATTTTAAGATTCTCTTCGTTATGTTTCTGTTCTATCAAAAAAAAATTTCTTAGTTAGTAAAAGGCAAGAAATGTTTTTCATTTCCTGCTTTATTCCATAAGCCTCAGCCAAGTTGCTTATTTGTGGTACTGTATAGAAAACCTGATATCCTCGGGAATACTCACTGAAAAGCTGCTGTGTTGATGTTGGGATTTATATTACATTAAGTGAAATCCAGAAATTGTTAGTGTTCTACTTTCTAGTTTTTCTAGCCTTGTACAATATGTTGCAAAACACTTAAACTAAAATCCCCATTCATTATTACCAGAAAATACTAATATCTGGTCTCAGTTATTAATTTACAGTAAACCAGGTAAATAGGCGAGTGTAATGACTCTCTATGGATTTTATTGCTTCTTAAGCCTTTAAAATTCCCTTTTATGTTCTTTCTATCTGGTTTGGGGGGTTTTGGTTTTGAGGTTTTTTTTCTAATTAGTTTAATAGACAAGCCGTGTTTCTGAATATGTCTTGATTACTTCCAAAATTTCTGAAGCAATGCTTTCCTTTCCTGGATTTTGTATTTTAAATATGCTCAACTGGCACGCTTCAAACATTTTGTTCTAGTTTAGCTTTTCAACTGTTATAGCTACAAATGACATAAAAATGCTGTAGCTCTGCTCAAAGCAAACACAATTTCATACCCTGCATTGAGTTCGTGAGACTTGACCAGTGTAACTCTTTTGGATGATGGAAAATTTGGAAAGTCCAAGTTGTCCTTGCCCCAAAATAGAATTAGGCAATTCTTGCTGAAATGCATTTTCCAACTGCTTTCCAGATTCATATTGATTAGATTTAATTTGATTGGATTAGCTGCCATTGTGGCAGTATATTTCTATCAGAAACACATGTGAGGGAGATACACTCTATACTTAACTGAACATGGTACATGCTATGGATAAATTGCCTGCTTGTTTCTGCTCCTCTTATCCAGTCTGAAGGGCATCCCCATCTGAACATGCTCCCAGAAGTAGCACTAGTCTCAGGGCAACTCCTGGTGGCCATGGTGCCTTCAGAAATACCCAGAGGATATCCTATTTCAGCTTCTCCTCAGCAGATTCCTGTGTACTTTAGGATTGATGTAGGATGGGATGACATACACATGGTAAGTAAAGCCAATTTTTCTTTTGACCACTGAGGAAAATTTGACCCAAAGTCTGATGACTGGTGAGGGCTAGCTCTTCAAAGCTAATTCTCAAGGAGACGTTGAGACTACCAATGGAGAGGATTTCTCTTGGAAAAGCAATTGTACCAAACTGATTCCTTACAGAGTGTAGTCACTGTATTATTGTTGTATATAGAGTCTCAGCCCCTGAGGATTCTGTCCTTCGCTTGAAATACTCCATCCAGTAGCACTAAAACTCTCACTGACAGTTCACAATGGGTAAAAAAAAAATCACACTTCACTGCTAAATAACATGTTAAAAGCAGAGCAATTAATATCAGTCTCCCTGAAGTTTAAGTCCTTTATAAGCATTAATCTGAGTTAAGCAAATCTCGCCATCAGAACATTCCAGCGATTCTGGGTCTAGTGGTGTAGTGCTTTATGGAGTTCTGATGGTTCCAGATCATTCACAATAGTTATAAAGATACCTCCACACTAGTACTTAAAGCTGCTTTTGTTTAAGAGGATTCCTGTATTCCGTAATGGCATAAAATAAAAGCTGTGCATGTCATTTGACACAAATTAATTTAACTCCTTTCATCTATTTTTTAAATATATGCAATTTTATTTCATGTACCTGTGTCTAGAATTAAGGGTTTGCATGCAGTAACTGTTCTTTGTAGTTTTGTAGTTTATTTGCATGCAGCAGCCATCCAACTGTGAAGCCCTGCTAGACAGAAGTAGGGTTGCTGTGATGCTTCTTGTGGAGTTATTGTAATGCTGCTTCATTTTCAGCAGAAGCACTCAGATAAAAAAATAAAAATTAACTATTAACAGGTAATTTTTTCCTGTATTTTCTTAAGACCATAGAGGTAATTCCCTTATAGTTAGTATAAAAACCTAACAAGATGGTTTTCTTCTTTATTATTTGAGGGATCTTGCATTGCCAAAGAAAAATACTTCTGAAAGTTAGCTAAAAATAAGGCTGTTTGGTGCAGGGTAATAATAACAAGTGCTTGAAAAAAAATATGCAGTTAAAAATGAATTTGGTACACTTCTAAAATTATTTCCCTTGTATATAAATTAGGTCAAATTGACTTTTTCCTGCAAATATTTTGTAAGAGGGCAATACATGTTACAGTCAAAGGTAATGTCTCCTCATTGACACTTGTCTGTTGGGATCATTCAGTTCCCATGAATGCAGTTGAAGACATACAATTTAGCTTTACTGCACGTCAACAAGATCTATTAATATTATTTTTCATCACATCTGGGTTTTTTTGTGTTTACTCCTTTTTTAAATACATCAATAAGATTTTTAAACAACATTTTTCTTAGTTACATCATTGCAATTCTACTCATATATAATAATGTCCAGTGAGGAAGGAATATATGCCAACTATTGCTACATTGCCAAAATAAAAATAATTTTGATCCCAGCAGTAACTATTTTTAGATGTGTGCTTTAAGTGAACTAAATTAAATACTAATATACAGTTTAGTGTATCCAGGTTAAAGTATTGTTTCCTCAGACCCCTCCCTTTTCTTTTCAAGCTATTGGGACTATCTGCAACATCAGCTAAATTAGATTTTGGTTGCCAGCTTTTCAAAAAGGATATGCTGGTGGAACACCAGGACTGGAAAAGTTGTTTATAAGTGGAAATCTGTATTGGATTTGGATTATTTTCACATATGGTTTTCAGACATTCTGTGACTGAAGTAACTGCAGTTGTTTTTTACTATTTTCCTTTCTGCACAGAATAAATGCAAATTCTGAGCAGTAGTTAAAGCAGAAAACATTGTTACCAAATATATGTAAACAATACATAAACTTCAGTATCGGTACTGCCCTGCATAATCCTCCACCCCTTTTATTTTCTGTTTGCACTACCCTTGAACTATTGAGATAAAACAGACAATATAGTAAAATCTTTATATGTAGTCATATCCTCAAAAATGTCTGAAACAGAATGAACCAAGTTAAGCATACTTAAGTATTAGACGGATCGCTCTTAATGACAATAGAAAAAGCAGGAAGTACAGCTTAATTTCTAGTCTATTCTGGGATTATTTTCAGATCCATTAGGACAAAACTAATGAAACACTTACTTTCTGTTTAAATCTTATTTTGAAGGTTAATTGGAACTTATTATAATGCATTAAAATGATTCCCCTGTGTGAAGAGTAATTTCTCACTGAATGATGTAATCAAGATTAATTTTCTATAATTTTGTCTCACCTGGTCCCTCCCAAATTACATAAAATAGAAAATATGTACAAGGAAAAAGAATTCTGTCATATTTTGGGGATCTTACATTTTGTGTATGTCACTTAATATCTTCCACTACAACGGTCATTTTTATTAAAAAATAAAAAGTTATTTGCTTGTATTTCTGGACTTATTTTTATTACTTACATTCAAGCATACAATAGCGAGCAAAACAAGGAGGTAAATTTCTATGGTATTATCTTCATGTATTCTGAAACTTAATACAAAATCATATTGGCTTTTAATAATGCCTAATTTAAAGATAAATGCTAGATGTATCTGTAGGTCATATGATTAAACATTTATGCCTATATTAAGAAACACTGTGAAGCTTTTTATTTATTTATCATTCTGTATCTTTTCAAGACATATTCTAGAATCAATGTCCTACAGTCTGTTCAATTCTCAGAAGAGCTTCTAAAGGACACAAACACTAAAGCAATGAAACAGAACTCCATCTTATTCGAGAAAGCTGCCAAAAACCACCCCTACTACCAAAGAGGAGAATGTCTAACCTTTCCCTAAAATAATAGTAAGGTCATGAGTTCTATCGTGAAATATGAATTCTTCCTGGAGGAGATAATTTCTTGATTTCAGAATCATAAAGGAAAAGCCATTAGCAGTGAGAAAGCAGTACAAGAGAAAATGCTAAAAACAGCCCAAGTAAGCAGGTTGTGAAACAATTAAGAATCATTTTAAGAGGAACAAATTCTGTTTAACTAATGTATTTCCAAAATTAAAAGTTACCATTTTAGATACAGATTTCAAGCCATCTCTTTTTACTTATCAATTTAGTAACTAATAGTAATAATAATTAGTAATTAATAGTCTGTTTAAATCAAGACAGCTATTAGGAGATCAGATCCTTTGTCCTTTATTAGTTTTATTCTTAAAACAGCTACAAAGCAACCCACAGCCATATGTCACATTAAATAGTCATTTAGCATATTGCTATATAAATAGCTCATGAATTATATATAAGGGAAAAATCCTTCTTAAGAAGTATTGGAAGAGATTTTGCTTGTGTCTACAAGCCTAACTAATAAAACATGTTTTTATACATCATAGTCAGTTTTAAGATTCATATCAATACTGTAGTAGCCTCTAGCTAAAGAAAGTCATTGAGGATGGTAGGGTTTCAATAAAGCATTCATACCATTTTCCACTACTACCTGACACATAATGTGAGTTATTGGAATAACAAAAAAGTATTGCAAATAATATTGTTAAGAGGAAATGGAGTCTGGTGATATTGAATATGCACATGCAAAGGATGTAGAAAGTACCCTCAGAGCCAGTGTCACAATATTGAATAAAGTGAACCCTGTGTTAGATGAAAATATCCCTGCTTACTTACCAGGGGGGAAATAATAATAAAAAAAGAACATTAACTGTTGATTTTTTTTTTTAATGTAAGATGGCACATTAATATTACATGACTTCTCATACTAAATGATCAGAGACCCATGAACTCCGCTTTGAATGTGAAAAGCTATGATTTTCTGTATTTTGTATTTTTGTGATACTATTATAGGGGATTGAGAGAGATCGGGCAAGGACTCTAAATATTGTGACAATAACTTCTGATAAAACTATTTCTATTTGATACAAGTCCCTTGTGAAGCAGTCAATAACACACAAATGTTTGCTGTATATGTTGCAGGGTTTCTCTTTCATGCATAGTTACTTGAGAAATAACCTCATTACCTATCCCATTGAAAACTATGTTTTTGTGAAAAGAATTGAGGCATTTTTCATAGCAGTTTATACAGCTGACCATAAACCGAGCATGGATCAGTACGTCACATTCTGTAACTCTTGTGCAAAGTCTCACATTGATTAGAGTCGACAGGGAAATGCCCATTGTTAAAACCCATCCAATGTTAGCAGAAATGTGGCATGAAACAGGTTGAACATGTAATAGCTGCTGGCACTTTGAACGTAGTCTATTCAAATGTCAGATTAGTAGAGCAGTTTGGGGGGTTTTTTGCATTGTGCGTAGCCCAAGCTGGAAAAATCTAGTGCCATGGTCATTTCCTGCTGAGTCAGAATGCAGCAAAGCTGCTCGAATGTGAATACCGTGGTCCACAGGAGATGGTTGCTTTCTGGTTTGTGCTAGAGAAGAGACTGCGGTTTGTCTGGAAAAGTAGAAGTGATCAAAGAGCTTCCATGAGATACGTGGAGGAAAGTATTTCGATATGTTTTTGAAACTCTTCTTTCAAAGCACAGTTTGTCTCTTTAACTGCTTTGCTTTGGGGGTTTTTTTTGAGTGAATTGCTAACATTTGTGAATATGTGGTTGCTAGAAGAGATAGCACTTCAGTGTCTTTAGCGCATAATATTGAAAAAAGCTTAAAATCAACAACAGATCTGTAAAGATAACTCTAGATTATTTTACAGAAGTAATTTTAGTAAATGGGATTTACCCAATATAGTTATCTAAACAGAATTCTTAACATATGGGTATTTCCATCCAAACTAGAGAAGTTGGACTACTTCTTCTCTTTCAGAGAAAACAGACTGAAAAGTCTCCTAGCTGTATTCCTGCTCTACTAATTTTGTTTCCCTCCTTTCCACCAGTTTTTGCCTGTGTGGAGAAGAATAGGCATTTCTTGTGTTCCCTGCAAGTGAACCTTTGCAAGAAGTTCTTTTTCTTGGAAAGTAAGTTTCTCTGTGTTTATTTATCTCTATTTTTTTTTTCCCTTCTCTTATTCCCTAAATACCCTTGGCTTGCATTTAGAGAAAACTTCAAAAACCTTTGAAAATATCGCATGTTGGGTAGCTCCGTGGGTGATATCTTATGGTAGTTAATTACTGACCTCATGTATTCATTATGTGAAATATTGGCAAATTCTCTTCACAGAAAAAAAAGTGTGAGATGAATGATAAAAGGTTGGTTTGATAAACTGGGCAAGGATGGTCTTTCATTAGGGAGGAGAAGCACAAATTTCCCATCTACTTTACCCTGTCAGCACGACTGAGCTCCAATATTGCGAGTTTCATCTACAACTAATTGCTTCTGGCCCCTCATAAGAACACTTTGTCTACGCAGTGTTTGATAGACAAGTGCAAAGAGGGGCTGTAACACGTTGCACAACCCATTCACCTTTCTTTCCACTCCTGGGATGAAAGCCTGCAAATCTGCAGTCTGCAACCCAGCAGTGATTAGTAGAAAACTGATTAGTAGAAAACAGACAGTGGCCTGTTTGGGCTGGTGTAGTCCATTGCAGTCTGTCTGGCCATGCCTGGGGTCACACGCAAGAGCTTGCTATTATTTATTGGGTCTGGTTCTGCAGGTGGCCTCTTGCTCTCAAGGGATGATACTCCCTCTGCTTCTGGGAGTGCCCTCCAGCAGTCAGCTGAAGCACTGTGGGGACTGCTGGCAATCTTCTGCCATCCAGAAGATGCCTCTCTGTCTTCAGCTTTTCTCCCTTTCTAGTAAAAGGGTCAGGTAGAGGAGTCTGCGAGGTACAGGACAGGTGGCACCGGGAAGGGGAAGAGAGGGAGTCAGAGCTCAAGCAGCAACAGGAACATGACGTGAACAGGATTCACTCCTGCAGTGCTTTGTCAGAACTCTTACAAAAGACAAGTGCTTGTCATAGTATAACAGATGTGCTTCTTCTTGGATAAACTGCAGTGGATGCTGTTATCATTGTGTGTGTCTAGTAGTTTATATTTTGTTTGGAAAGCAGCTATGCACTACATAATAGACACAGGAATGAAAAGTTCTGCAATTGGATTGTGTTGATCCCATCAGATAGGTTCAGTGGAAGACAGAATAGCAGAAGGTGTCTAGGCTTTCTTGCAAAAAGGAATTAATATATTAAATGAAAGAACTATTGTCTAGGAGAGATGTTTAGCTACATAAGCAATTGTCAGCCTGATTCCTTATTCAGTAAGGGACAAAGCTTCTCAAACAGACCACATAAAGTGAGTTCAGGATACTGAAACATAGAATCATAGAATAATTTGGGTTGGAAGGAATCTCTAGCAAGGGTCCAGTCCCCTTTACTCAAAACAGGGCCAAATTCTGACATAGAGTGGCCTGACCAGGGTTGTATCCAGTCAAGTTTTCAATATCTGTAAGGTTGGACATTTCATTTCCACCTCTCTTGGCACCTATTCCAGTGTTCGAACACCTTTTGAAATTTTTTTTTCCTAATACCTAATTGAAATTTCCCTAGTTACAACTTGTGTCTGTTGGTATCAAACAAGCAGGTGAGACACCTCTATCTAAAAATAAATAAGCTCAAGTGGAAAACTGGACATAAGGAGTAGTTTAAAGGCATGAAATATATCAGAACTAATAAAAGTAAACATGGTGCTTTAAAAATAGACATGGGACCTCACTTTGATCTCAAGTCAATAGCAATTTTGTACCTGAAGTGAAAGAGGTTAGACTCCTAGGATTTGCACTCGGGAGTTTTTACTTGACTGCCCTCTGGATGTCAAAGTCAGAAAGAACATGCAGATTGCAGACCAATTTTTAAAAAAGCCTAAACATTGATGAAGTATTAGAACATATAATAGGGACATACCTTCTCATGGCATCTAAAAAAGTGGCTCAAAGAGAAGAGGACAAAGTGCGAACACACAGACACAATCCCTTTTTCCTGTGTAGTATTGCAGCTTCTCTTGCTTTCAACATAGAGCAAGCAGAAGTATGTGAATTGCCACCTTTTTGGTAGGGAACCAGGATTCAGAGGGGCAGCAGTTAATCTATTCCCTACTTTAATTCCTTTTTCTGCCTGCTTCCAGTAAATACCCACTTGGGAGACATGCAAAAGACAAGTTAGAAGATCTTTGACATAGAGTAGAAGTTGCTTGACGGAGTAGCTGGCCATATTTCTCAAGAAATATCTCCTTTTCTCAAGAAATAGGGCTAATTTTAAGTCAAATTTCTTTAAAATCCTCAGTTTTCTTATATTTTTAATAAGTCTCTGATGGGAGAACTTTTTAGTATAGGTGGTGTATATAATAGCAGGGCAGCATTAATTAAGCTCAAAAAGGTGTCAGTTCTCAGCAGAGAAAAAATGAGCAGGAAAGTGGGTATTGAGATGGAATAATAGAAAATTCCCTAAGAAATCAGGAAAGCAAAAAAGACAGAGGAAGCATCTAAAACCACCGTAGAGCTGAGAAGGTAAAAAATGTATGAATAGCATTAATAGGAATTAGTGATTAAATTTTAATTTTCAAAGGAAAAGATATATAAATGAAGAACAGTAGTAAGCAGTAATCACACTAGAACACATAAGGAGAAATTCAACATTTAAACTTAGCCAAAGAAAAAACAATCAATGATGTTTTATTATTGATGGATGTGTTTTGAAGAGGCTCTGTGAAGGGAGAAAGATGATGAAAGTAGCTCTTTCTTGTATAGTACATGAAAAAAAAATTTTGAAAATCATTTGTAGAGTAGCTCATGACAGAAACTGCAATAGGAGGATCATTGTGTTCTGGAAATGAAGCTAATGGTCCCAGTTTAGCAACTGGAACATTGCTGGTCCCAGGGACTTGTTACTCATTGTATTAATGCTAAATTTGGCCACTTAGAGGGGATAGAATCAGGAAAGTTGGAAAACTGATTCAAGCAGAAGTGATCCATGTCTGAATAGAATTGGTTGGAAAGTGGGCTGTTTTTTGTGAAAACCTGGAAATATTCATTAGAAAGATAAACACTAAAATACAAAGATTTTCTAGTTGGGAGTTTTCAGAGAAAGGTCGCAATTTTCCATGAGAAGAATTTTTCCATTTTCTGGAATATTTTTGGTTAATCAGAAATCTAGTTTTATGTCATAGGACAACGTTTGCCAGCCTTAGCAGTGAAGCATGAACATGTTAGTAATCCTAATTCACCTCAGGTACAGAAGATGCAGATACTCAAGATGTAAAAGTTCAAAACCGTCGCTTGTTTTGTTTGGCTTCTTAACTTTTCAGCAGTGCTTTGCCTTCCTGTAGGCTGGCATTTCACTTTTTTAGGTCCATTTTGTGGTTTCTTCATCCTTTGGAAAGTTAGCATCTCATGACATTTATATATGCCTAAAAGTCATCTAGAAGATGATATCTGGAATGAAATAAAAAGAGTAGTAGAAATGAATAAGGAAGCACACAGTGTGGTGAAAGATAAAGGATAGGTTATAAGATCTGTAAAACATGTACTTCTTGTCTAAGATGTTTAGCTTGTACACTCTGAAAATTATGGATCAACCTTCTCATGTTTGCCTTGCCTAATGGAACACACCATAAATATAGTCACAGTATAAATAATAAAAACAACAGTAAGGCAGAGATGAAAACTTTTAAAGCACTAAAAAATAAGTGGGAAAAGGCAGGAAAAAAAGTCAAGAAAATTGAATGGGGAGGGAGCCATATCTGTTATAAATTCTTAGAGAAATATGGTTTTTTTTCTTCACTACGTTGTCATGTTTTTTTCATTACTTCATTGACTGAAGTATTACATCTTTGTTTTAAAATTCAGGAGGTGGGTTTTAGAAATTACGTTACTTATAGAAGCTGTATTGTGCAGAAAGTTAAGAGAGAGAATGGAAAATCCTTAAGGTAGGAACAAGAGGCCCATGAAAGAGACTTTACTGTACCTGATGATTGGCAGGTAAAATGTATTGACAGAAAGAGCACATTGCTTAAAAGAGAACTTCCTGCCTTGTTCTCCAAAAAAGGACAAAGATCTGAATGCTAGGAGTGAGTAAAGACTTCCCAAGGAAAAGGGAAAGGAATCAAACTTTTACTAAAACTAATAGTCAAGATACATGTTTATTGAAATAGGCCACTTTTTTCATATTCTGTGTGCCTGATATTTATTGATAATGCAAGAGGCAGCTGGACACAAGTGCTGACCCCCATCATTTGACTCTGGGAAGTTCCTTGCTTCACTCTAGCAGTGAAGAAATGAGTTTGAAAGCCTGCAAAATGCAATGCCGCACCCATCTCTGTGAGCAAGCATATGCCTGAATCTGGAAGAAGTTTTTATCTTCTGGCAGATAGAGCTGGTTTTGTAAATGCTGTAGTTATTGGTCCCCAGGGTACATAGTCCTGGTTAATGTTTTGTTTATAATACATGGACTGTTTCCTGAAGTTGTGAAAATGCACGATTACAAAATATGAAAATACATTTATATAAGCGAGGCTGATGGGTCTGGTGGCAAAAATGCTGCGCAGCATGGGAATGCAGCAGCACAAGCATGCCAGGGGCCTCTCCTTAGCTGAGGTGAGAAACAGCTGTCGCAGCCATGGAACACTTGCAAGACAGTGCATCTGGCAAATGCCCTTGGGGCTCACATTAGCCTTCACCCTGACATCCACACATTAAAGGACACATTTGTTGCAAGCTAAAGAAACCTGATTTTTGTCATCTGTGTTTGGCAGCTAGGTGGAGACAGAGAAATGAGCTGTTCCACAAGTAGCAAAATTAATAAAGCCTGATCTTTTCCAGATTTGACCTAGGTCCCCACATTAACTCTTTACAATAACCCCAGCCCTCTTCCATACCCACACCATTCCCCAAAACAGGCAGCATGCTGCCTGTTCAAAGCAGAGGCTGGGTGGGTGTGTGCTGGCTGACCATTGCCTTCCAGGATAAATGGTAGTTATTATAAATACCTCTCCCGCTTCTCTACCCAACTGCCAGTGTTCACTACTTTTTTAGAAACTTGGTTATCTTCAGTACTGCTGCCCCTCTGATGATTTGTTTGAAATTGGACAGGAGGTTCACAAGTTACTGAGAAAGATGAAAAGCTCCAGGGGTCAGGTCTCATTTCCTTAGGAAACCGGAGTTTAAACAAACGGTCACAGATCAATGATTAGATTGCAGCTTCTGCTGAGAACTTCATGGGCTGAGCCAGTCAAAGTTAAAAGTCTAAAACAAATGCATGCAGCGTGATACTCAGTTTTGACAGCATGACTGCTATATAGGCCCCATATGCCAGAGAAAAAAACTACCTTAGAGGTATTTTTAGCAAAGGAAGCTAAGCTTGTAAAAAGTGGAACTTGCATATTTCACCTGCTACAGCTTTTTCTTTTCTTTTCTTCCAGAAAAATTCCACATCATCTTTTTCAGATGGATGCCTGGCTCAGAGTAAAGGACGTGCAGTGCACAATCCCTAGCAGAAGCTGAAAATGGATGATGCCTACTGATGCTTTTCGACAACATCATCTCCTCTTTTCCTGTTTGAGATGGGTGATATGATCATCAGGAAAAAGTTCTAAAATAAGCCTGAGTGACCTCTTCATCCCTTGACTCCTCTTTCCCCAAGTCTAAAAACCATCAGAAGAAATGACCAGTCAACTACCAGAGGAGTCTGTGGAGACCCAGAGCTCTGATGAGCTTGAGTGCAAGATCTGTTACAACCGCTATAACCTGCGACAGAGAAAACCGAAAGTGCTGGAGTGTTGTCACAGAGTATGTGCCAAATGCCTTTGCAAGATCATAGACTTCGGTGATTCCCCGCAAGGAGTCATAGTATGCCCGTTTTGCAGGTTTGAAACGTGCCTGCCAGACGATGAGGTTAGTAGTCTTCCTGATGACAACAACATCCTTCTGAATTTAGCTTGTGGGGGAAAGGGAAAGAAGTGCCTACCAGACAACCCAACAGAACTGTTGCTGACTCCCAAAAGGTTGGCGTCTCTGGTTAGCCCTTCTCACACCTCTTCTAATTGTCTGGTTATAACAATCATGGAAGTACAAAGAGAAAGTCCCCAGACTCTGAACTCAACCCCCGTGGTGGAATTTTACAGGCCTACGAGTTTTGACTCTGTTGCAACCGTGTCCCACAACTGGACAGTGTGGAACTGCACATCTTTGCTCTTCCAGACCTCAATTCGGGTGCTAGTGTGGTTGCTAGGGTTGCTGTACTTCAGTTCCTTGCCTTTAGGGATTTATTTACTGGTATCTAAGAAAGTCACCCTTGGGGTTGTCTTTGTAAGCCTTGTTCCTTCGAGCCTTGTTATTCTCATGGTTTATGGCTTTTGCCAGTGTGTTTGCCATGAAGTTCTCGACTGCATGTCATCTTGATAACAAATGCAGTAAAATAAGATGTATTGCCACATGTGTAGCATAGTTGATTTATCCTGTCTTTGTATTCTTATTTATTCTTATTGTTGTCCATCCCACTAAGTAGAAGCAGTGGCCATAGCTATATGGTCCTTTTTTTCTACTTGATTCGATTTCCATCCCCCCTCCTTTTTTTAAGCTAAATAATGGAAACAAAATTTACATGCTGATTTTAGAAAGAGATAAAGCAAAATTGCCAAACTTGGTGCCTGCTGCTGCCACCACTATTCAAATGAGTAGCCCTTTGCTTTCTATTGGCTTGATCATGTCAGTCAAGGCTGCAGGATCCACCCTAGAAGAAATTAGTGTAACAGGCACCTTCCAGGTCAAAGTACAGCATCTCTTCATCCAAAGCATCTCATGCTTTGGAATATCTGTTATTTATCATTCATGATCGTTTATAGCAAATGAAATAACATTGCTAGTTAATATTATAAGAAGACTAAGACAAGCTACCATTGCTTTTTTCAATTCTCGTTACAGCAAAAATATTTGTGGGAGGCCAACGGTTACAGATTTTTTGCATTCTGCAACATGAGGAATCTTCTTTTCACCATGCTAAAAACATGTCTCCAAAACACTTTCCCCAGACAGAAGCCCACTTTACTTGTCATATAGTTGCAGTTCCCTCTGAGATACTTCTGCTAATGAGTACTTCCAGGGACCCAGCCACACATTTGCTCTTCTCTAGGTGCACTTATTTCAATGTGCATACACCTTAGGCTTCCCTTTGAGGGTTCAGAGCTCTGCAGACTTCTCTAGCTATGTTCTGTTACGCTTACCCTCCCTCCCGGCATTTCCACCACCATACCATTAGTCCTCCTAACAAATTGCCTGATCAACTTCATGCACATCTACCTTGTGGTAGTTACACTGGAGAATTTGGCTTATGTGACTTTAACTATCAGGATAGACTTTTATTCCCAACCATTAGGAAATGGACCTTCCACCAACTAATACAAATTTCAGAAAATATCTGAAACGGTTAACTGGTTTTTTTTTTTTCTTTCTGAGTTCACAGAATGAGCATTGTAAGGAGGTGCTATGACTTTGGGAAGGTTTCTGTTTAACGCATAGTCCTTCAAAATGTTTGATACCCTGAGCTCCCTCTGTCACCATTGAGTTGATGGCACTCTAGATGTGGCAATTAGCATGTCTTGATTAGTTGAGTTCAGAGGAATTACTGATGATTTACCGTTCCGCAAATAGAATCAGGCCCTGTAAGGCTTGCTTGTATGTTGCATGGTTTAGGCTAGTTTTTGAACTACTGGAAGAGCACAAAAATAAGAAATATTTACAGTTTATGTGTATAACTAGATCTAGTAAACACCACAGCTGCAAACTCGTTTTCCTGTGCACAGCAGGGTAAAAACTGAGAAGGGAGAGTTGAGCAGTGCAAGCATGGTTTTTGAGTCAGGCACAAGATTTAGTAATTTCAAGGCAGTGTAAGAGGGAGAGGGGTTTGTTGCATGAAGACTGAGTGTATGGCCTAACAATATATTCTTAGAGCAAACTGACTTTGGTAAGAATGAAAAATGCCAATGGGAAAAGCAGAGTGTAGGTGGTTGTTGGGTCTGTCAAGAGGATTTGAAGTCAAGCTGATCCAATTTTTGTAGATGGCACAGGTGGTATCTACAGTTTCATTCCTATTGCAAACATAGGGGAAAATGTGGAAATGTAAAGGTCCTGCTTTTCTTGACACTCATTTTTTAATAGTGCATATATATGTGTGTGTATGTACATATAGACACATATGTAAGAAGAAAACTTATAGCGAAATTATAGTTTTCAAGTGTATGGAGTTATGGAGCTATGTACTGAATGATCAAAGGAAATGTTTCAGACTTTTCTGTAATGACTTGTTAACAATAATAACTAAAATATTTTCAGAATTCCTAGAAATGACTACTCCTAAGTAATTGTTTTTAATGTTTGTGGTAAAGCACATATAGTTAGAAGAGGTATCATCTCCAGTTCTGGTATACTGCAAGGTTTGACTCATCTATGAACTCATAAATTTTAAGTGTCCAACAACAATCACGTGAAGTAAGAAAAATAGAAACCTATGTGGTTTTATAGTACTTCATAACTTTGGGAAGAGATGTAATTGTAGTGTTAGGGATTTACATGTTTTAGGATTTGTTCAATTTGTCTGAATATAGTGTCTCTAATAAAGGGCTGGCTAATAGAGGAAGTAGGTTTTGCAAATGTGTGACATATATGTATTACCTCTGCACAACATGTCTACAGTGCTACCTGTTGCCTTTTCCTTTTGATTTTCAGTTGATTAAGATTATCTTAGCTCCAGCACCGGGTATTTTGTACTCTGTTTTAAAACAGAGCCTAATCTCAGCAGGATTAAAGTGGTGTCAGTTACACATCACAGCACAAATAAATACACGTTATTATACTTCACTACTTTTAAGACTGCCAGCCCGTTAAATTTATGCTGTTATTTTAGACTGTGCTGCAATACTAATCCACTCAAAAATGCAAGCGTGCAAAAACATATTGATTGTATAGCTATTCTGCGCTCAGCCAGAGCATGTTATTGCAGCTTCGGTCTCATAAAATTCCTATATGACTTGTAATATGGCCACTGAGAATTGCTAGGAGGTCTAAATCTCAGTTATTTGTGGAGAAGATGTTTGCTGTGTGACTGAGACTAGAAGAGCTTTGGAATATTACTCTTCCGTTATTTTTGTTTTCCACCATCTTTAAGACTTAGAACTGAAAACTCTCGTGTCTTCCACAGTGGAATAACTGCTGAAGTCAGTGTAAATGGGGCTAGGATCAAGTCCTGCATACCTGCCTGCCTGCATTTCCTTCCTTTCTGTGACTTTTTTCTCTCCTTGGAGAGTAATGGCTCCTGTGGTCGTAAAATACTGCCTGCACGCCGAGGCAATTCCCTTTCAGTAGGATTTTATTCCTGCTTTGCCCAGACGTGTGACTCAACCGGGTACAAAGTGTTATAAATTTGTTACTATGGGATTAATTTAGTCCCAATGAGATTTTTTTTTGTTTTTAATTCCTGCTTATCCTACGGATGCGGACTGTATCCTCACTGGCTGCTTGTTTACAGCATGATATAGTGGTATCCCCTAAGGGCTGGGGCAGGATGATGCAGTCGTGGTTGCTGGGCGCAACTGGAAACGACTATTCCAAAATAATTGTTTCTAACTCAGGATGTGCTGAGCTGGACCGTCCTCTGAGTGGGACCCAGCGAGGGATGAAGCTCTCCTGCAAGCGCGGCCTGAGCCCAGAGCCTAAAGGGCAATTAAGAGAGAGGGGGTTACGTGGAAAGCAGGGCCTGTGGGTTCATAAACAGGACGTGGGGCCTCGGGGCTGTGGCTGAGAAGCTGCGCAAAGCAGAGAGGGGTCTGTGTCTGGGACAAAGGGGCTGTGTTTTAAATGAGTTTGGTGTAGAGCTGCTGCGAATAGAGCTTAATGTTTTTCATACTGACCCTTTTGGGTTTTAAAATTCATTTGGTAATTAAAAGTCATTTGCTACTGCTACTACAGTTGAGTATTTTTACTTTCCAGATGGCAAAGTACTGAACTTTATAATTTAAAGAGATCCTTAGATTTGGGCATACTCCCTCTATTATGTTAACTATTTAAAGCTACAATCATTCAAACAGGATTGACCAAATTAAGGGCTGATGTCTTTGATTTAGCTGCATTGTGAGCTTTGTCCTACTATATTGATTATAAGCCTGCAAAACTGTATAGGCTAATATAAAACACTTAAAATAGGCGAACTCTTGTCCTGATAACACTATTGGCAAACTGCAGGGCTGCCAGCATTTTACAGTGTATCCAAGAATAGACGCTCTTCCTGATGGACTTTATTACCTGAAGATACAGGTAAGCCCAGCAGCACACAGCTAAACAGGCAAGTGCAGTGCAGGAAAACACAGCTTTCCAGCTAAGTGGCTACACATCACTTCAACCCAAGGAAGGGGAACTGAGGAGGTTTGCAGGAAGGTGGATGATGTTGCGTTTGGGGAAGTTCCTTGTTATTAGGGTACAGAACCATTGTTTTTCCTAGTTCTAACCAGTTCCAGGGGTTCCAACTCACTTTTCCCCATTACTTTCCTGTCCCCTCTGCTGGGTCAAGGCTACATGGAACTGTGGGTAAACAGTATTTTGAAATAAAACAACCTTTTCTACTACACTGAGTTTGCAGCTCAGTCCAGCAAAACAAGTTTAATACTGAAAAGATGGCAAATTGCAGTCAGGATGTGAGAGTGAACAGGGTGCAGAGGGGAAATGACAGCAGGTTGTTAAAATAGTTTTGATGTCAAAGCAAGGAAAACATGTGGCTACATCCTACCTTGTCTTGGCTGGTTCAAAACTAGTGAGAGGCTGTCCCAAGCCTGAGGACCACCGTGACTCGACACCCTCCCCTGCATTACAGGGGACAGTTCACTTCACTTGTGCAGCTTGATTTCTTGTACAGCAGTTGTACGTCATGATTTCATCTTCCTGCTGGATGATGAGTGTAGTGAAAGGTCCACAGTGTTCCACTCTTAAACAGGCTCCTAAGGTTTCTCAGGGGTTTCTTTCTGGATTTCTCCATATTTCTACAAAAGCCAGACAGTGCGCTTTATTTTAAATAGAGCAGTGCCTTAAGGATAAAAAAAAAAAAAACGGGGGAAGAAGAACTACTTAAGGATTTTGAATACATTTTTAGATATTCAAAGCAATGGAAAGAGACTGTTCTGAGAGTCTACTTTTACTTTCATACTAGCAGATTAGATGTTATCCTTTGAGTGACATCAGTAAATATTTAGTGCTGGAGATTCCTGAGGGAGTTTATAAGTCTGCCAGAGTTTAGGCACAAAGCCCATACTCCAGTGCTTTTCTGTAAAGCACCATTCTGCCTTTTGCATCAGCTCCCCTTGTCAAAAGTTGAACCGTCACAGTTTATAAAGAGTTCTGGCACAGAGAATAAATCCCCAGTCTGGGGACAGTAAATCATCTTTTTAGAAACGTGTGTGGCAGTAGCAAAGCTTTCAGTGCTAGACATTAAACAAAGAAGTCATCTTGCAGTCTGAATTGCTAGCATAAATTTCAGTTTAAATCAAGTTTCATTGTGTTGGGCAACACTACAACTACAAATCCTTTTATTGTATTTCTGCCTCTTTCTTGTGTTATACAAATGTGGTTTGCATTTTTAAAAAATGTATTAAATCATAGATGCGTAGAAAAAAGCCTAATAAGTCATTTTGTCCATTTCTTCTGCCCCTGTAGAGATGAATGCTTTGTCTAGTCTGGTTTTAAATATCTCAAGTGATGAGGCCTCCACCTCTTCCTACAAGGGACTTTTCAGCCATTTAGTAGGCATCTTGATTAGGAAATGTTTTCTTCGTACTGATCCCAATTTTTTCTTCTGCATAATGTAATCCCTTTATTCTGCACCCACTGTTTTGTCTTTTGTGAAATCTGGGAAATGTATCATATTTGTCCATTTCATACCATAGCTGAATAATTCATAATCCTTGTTGTCCAAGTAATGCAAGAGATAAGCAACCAGTTGCTGAACAGCTAATACTTCACTGAGATGGTGTGCCATGTACCAGTAGACATATTTCCTGGCAAGGCCTGGCTGACACTTCTTTCTGCATTAGGGAGTGAAAATGTCAAGTGGAACTGAGGAAATACGTCTTCCCAAGCGCATGCGTGGCAATATTACTGAAATTTCAAGAGGTGCTGAGGCAAACAGCCTACTTCTTTAGATAGAGCTTTTCCTTCTAAAAGTGGATGCTTTTAATAAAAGTACACTTTTAAAAAGCATTTAAATGTCCCTTTCATAAGCAAACCTCTATGTGAGAACAACACTATGTCAAAACTCTTAACTTGTTGAGAGACAAGGCTGGATTGATTGCCACTCACTGCAGAGCAGTTTTTGCTGACAGCTTAGCTCAGACAAAAACTTTAATCCAGCATTAAAGAGAAGAGTTTGAAAAGATGCCTTCGCAACTGTGTCACTGGGATCAGATCTGTGCATGAAAAAGTGACTCATGTCTTGACAACAGAAACAGTGCATTGCCAATTTAATTACAACATGTTAGATAATCTTGTGCCTATCTCAAATGACAAGAAGGAGCAGTGTGACTACGGAAACCCTAGGTGGACAGATGGACTTCATATGATGTTGCATTCAAAAGATACTTAAAAGAGCGGTACTATGCTTTATAAGAGAATGCTGGGCCTGGGTCAGGTGGATGGTCTGCTGGTTCAAGAAGGGTCTCTCTAACAGTGAGTGGTGGTGGGTGCATGTAAAAAAATATATAAACAGCCCACGTGGACGGTGAGCTTCCAATATACCTCCTCATTTACAGCAATCTGCAGTTTGGACACCTCTTGAGATGGAGGTTGTGTCTGTATCTGTGGGTTTGATTCTTGCCTATGTGCTTTAAATGTTGTTTTTGACCCATTTATAGTCTTGGCATCTATAAAATCCCACAGCAGCGAGTTCTGTAATTTAATGATATACTTTGTGGAAAAGGTCTGCTTTGTCTAAAAAAACTCCTAAGATACTAGTTACATGTCCCCTACTTTTTCTGAGAGGAAAATCAGTTCCGAGGTGTGATTGCACATTGTTTCCTCCGCACCCCTGAGAACTTCATCTGTCTCTAGAAATATTCACGTCTTGATTTTTTTCCCTCATACTTCTCCTCAGCTGCCTCTTTTCCAAGCTGAAGATCCTAGTCAATGTGATCTCTCCTTAGCTGGCAGCCTTTCCGTGCCTGACACCGCCCATTGCACTTCCCTGAACCTTTTCTACTGCTACTTCTTTGTTGCTTTGAGGTGGGGCGAAGCACTCGGAAATAGGTTCTAATTAGTGTCGGTAAGTTGTGTGACCCATGTAAGACATCTGTACTCCCACAGCCGCTGAAATCCCTCTGTCATTGATGTCATTCCTGACAGCACATCTGAGGTGTTACACTTGAATATTGGTAGTTTATATATCGTGCATTATATGGAGGGCAAAAACGTGTGCATTGATAAACTTGCTAACATGTATTTATCCCATACATTCTAATCTGTCTGCTTAAATTGTCCAGTTCACCTGAGTGCAGGAGATGGTAGATTTCAGGAGAATATTTAATTCAATCTGACCATAGACTCTACACATTTTAGCTCTATTAAGCACATGGCCTGACATTGCTGGACTGAGCAGCTACTCATCAGCAAGCGCTGTAAGATGCCTTCTCTCTCTGCCATAGCGGTGCGCCTACCTCACCCACTTGCTGTGCCCATCCCAAACTACAGCCTAGAGCTTTTCATTGCAATAATACTTTTTTTTTTACGTCCTTTACTTAATCTTCTATTTCCTCAAGGCTTACGGCCTTTTTCATGTTCTCCTTTCTTCTTTCCAAGAAGAGGAAATGCTGGCAGATAATAATAATAATAATAACGCTGTTTAGAGGGTGAGCCCTTTACATTTGCTCCTTCACGTTGCCAGTTAGGGGTCTCTGCCTTCAGCTCCCGGGGGTGTAAGCAGGGGGCTCAGCAGCTCGCTGTCCTGGGCCCCAGGGAAGGCTCCTCCCAGCCTCTGGAGGACTTCTTCACGTTGATGCTCTTTACATCGATGTTCCATCTTTGCTCCTGCTTTTTCTTAGAAAAACTCAGTGACTGTAAAAAGGCATTATTATTGCATTAAAACTAGATAGGGCTCATTTCCTCTCAGCAAAGAATAAAATTCTGGGGCCGAAACTCAGGAATTTTGTGGCACTTCCAGGGTCAGCTGCAAATCTCTGATGACTTTTTTGTTTGTTTTGGTAATGAAGCATGCTAAATAAAACCAGGTCAGTGAGGCTGTATAAATCATGCAGATAGTTAATGAAACTTTGCAAGTAGATTCTGAAAGTGTGGAACAAAAAAAATTAAAAAAAAAAAGAAAAAAAAAAGAGGCTTAATCACTCTATAGGGCTTGGGTGGAGAGGGCAAACAGCTGGATGTAACTTGACGAGACAAGAGATTGTAGAAATGATGTAGGAAGACGGGTAGCATGTGAAAAATATGTGTGCAAGATCCAGTGCATTATCGACACATTGAAGTGTGTACTTCTTGATCCAATAAACTGAAAAAAACAAAAGGTTTAAGCATATATGGCTTTACTTTATACTTTGTCTCCTAAAATCCACTGGTTTCAAATTCCAGATCAGCTTGAGGCTTACCAAACGTAACGTGAGTTTTATGAGAGGAGTTTGACTGCTGTGACTTTGCCTTCTATAGTTGTCTTTTTTAGTTTTATGAAGAAGAGTCATAGTGTGGGGACTTCTTTTTGTTTATTTTTATTTCAGGAGTGGAACAAGGAAATACAATGTAATCTTGCAGACATAGAAATTATAACATGGTAACAAATGGCAAAAGTAAAACTATTCCTGTCTGAAATAATGAAGTACTAATGTAAAAGCAATTGTTTCACTCAATAAAAATTTAATTTTTCAGTAAAGATCTGTCATGATAAGCATATTTCTTAATGCTTGGATTTGGAGGTCTTTCAGATTTTGTTCCTGTTATTCCTTGGAACAGTTTAAAAAATAGACTGACGGTGAGTATGTGATAGTATTTCACAGTATTTTAACCAAACAGGACAAAATATTTGTTTACTGCATCAGAATGTAAAGTATTTTGTGTAAACGAAGATTGCAAAAAATTAAACAAAAGCTAGGCAGATTTCTAGATAATCACTCAACCACGTCTTTTTAAGATAAAAGGACAGCACGTATGAGGGAGTGTTCCAGGTAGCAGCCAGAAGGTACTTTGGAGCATGTATTTTGCACTGGAGTCCTACATTTGCTGACCTCGCCCACTGACCGTTATGAAAAATACAGGGCTAATTCCTGGTTTAGAGAAGGATGTTCTTGCCTGGAAACCCCTAGCACAGGCATCTCTAAAACCTGAGCCCACCAGTGTTTGCTTCTTCCGAAGGCTGCAAGCTGCAGGTTGTCCCTCATGTGGACATGAGGAGCGGCTGAGGGAACTGGGGGTGTTCAGCCTGGAGAAGAGGAGGCTGAGGGGAGACCTCATCGCGCTCTGCAACTGCCTGAAGGGAGGTTGGAGCGAGGGGGGGTCGGTCTCTTCTCCCAAGTAACAAGCGATAGGACGAGAAGAAACGGCCTCAAGTTGCGCCAAGGGAGGTTTAGATTGGACATTAGGAGAAATTTCTTTACTGTAAGAGTGGTCAGGCCTTGGAACAGGCTGCCCAGGGCAGTGGTGGAGTCCCCATCCCTGGAGGTATTTAAAAGACGTGTAGATGAGGCGCTTAGGGACATGGTTTAGTGGGCATAGGGGGGTTGGGTTGACGGTTGGACTTGATGATCTTAGAGGTCTTTTCCAACCTTAGTGATTCCATGATTCTATGTTATCAGAGAGGCGGCAGCGCAGCCTGGTCGCAGGGGTGGTGGGTGTGATCTGCACACACGTGTGCGCAGGGAAGTGCTGCTGCCCGGCAAACGTGTGCTCCCCCCAGCATGAATTAGTCCTTCTTGTAGCAGGACTACAAGGAGCGAGTGTGTTGTGTAACTGCTGGCTTCAGGCACAGCTGGACCGTATAGGAGCACAACTGACAGGGTTGCAATATGTAATCTTGCAGTAGCGGGTAGAATAGGAAGATTTATTCACATTAGCCAGTAGGTAGCCACTGCTGGAATTTGCATTTTGAACGGATGAGACTTTGGTATAGTGATGGTTAGATATAAAACTCTCATGCAGTGGCTTCTTTATTTTTTAAATTGTGAAACCTCACCTGCCACGCTTTGCTTCCTTTTTCTCTATTAAACTGAGGGATGGCCCAGAACCGGTAAGCTTTCTGATTTCCAGATCTCATGAGCCTCTAAGCTTGTAGATATTTGAACCCTGAGTTGTGGGCTAAATCCACTCAGCTGAGAGTAAACCATCCTTGGAAAAAGGTGGAGGTGTACTATCTTTCCCTCTTTCTAGTGTAGAAATAAAAGCTCAAATTAAAATTTAGGCATTGTTTTTACCACAGGAAATTCAAACATGAAGTTTCTTTTCAGCTTCATTTTTACCACACCAGAATTTCAGATATTTCCCCTGTTTCTTCCCAACACAGTCAAATGCATAGGTTTAGGAAATCAAGTGCAGTACATACGCAAATGAGACAGAGTGTGATCTTCGCTTGGAAGTTCTTTGTTTCTTTGTTGAACTGTACTGATAAAAGCAGCATAAAAACAACTTTGGGAGAAGAGGCAGCTTTGTTAGGTATCCGAATTACCAAGCTTTTAGCATCACTGGAACCTCCGAAGAGGAAAATAAATGAAGTTTAGACCCAGATTCTTGTACGTTAGAGCTAAAAGCCAGCTCTCCCCCTCCTTAAATACAGAAAATGCCAGGAGCTGCTTACACATCACAAAGGGATGCCAACCTGTTCCTCTTGCCATTGACACATTATTCAAAAGGCAAATTATTCGGTGGTTAGTTCTGGTAGAGCCATTGGTGTTTTGACCTGGGATTGAGCCTCTGGTAGGAGCAGGGGAACGTGCCTCAGCATCACCTGGTTGCACGTCCCGATAGCAGCCGGGTGGGGAGGACCGGGAAGGCTGCGTCTCCCAGGCCTTGAACTATGACGACATTTAGAGATGCTTCGTGAAAGACATTACCTGCCAGCTGTGCCTGCTGGTCTGAAACGTGAATCACGGCTGTCTCCTTCAGCCAAGGAGATAACAGCTGAACCCTTCGGTGCCAGACACCTCCGGGAAATCCTATAGAGCAACCTGAGCTGGCCTCAAAGGGAGAATTGGGAGGAAGAGCATAGTGTTTAAATTTGTTTAAGGATGTGTAGGACTGGGGCAAATTTATCTGAAATGTGAATGATTATTCTTAGAGAAAAAAAAAATTGCAATTTTGACACAGTCGGAGTCCCTAGGTTTCCGGACACCATAAAGTAAGAAGAGTAAGGTATGCATCCCATGCCATCTCTGCAGCTGGCTGTCCCAGCAGCCTGTGCCACAAGCGCTGCTCTTCCTCGTGAGCTCACCTCCAGACTACACAACGAACTCTCTCAAACCTCCCCGCGTGCTGGTCAGTGGTGGTTTCTAAACCAGGATAGAGCAAACAGGATAACGTGGATGTTGTTGCTCCAGCGCTTCGCTACTTGGGAAGAGTAGGGCAGCGTCTGCAGGGAAGCGAAGGGAAGTGGGGGAGTGGGAGCGGGGGTCCCCAGAGGGGACAGTGATGTGTAATGAGCGGGGAAGGCTGCAGGGTGGGGAGACAAAACTGGGAGGTGGAGGCTAATTTGAACTCAAGACCCATCTTGAACTGGAAAGTCTTCTGGAAAGACTCTTTTTGCATCAGTCTTCCTTAAGGGAAAGGTTGGCTGTGAGCAAATGGCTCGTAAAATTAACACCAGTGACAGGTAAAATGGGGTAAGAAAAAGTGAACCCGTCATTGGTTAGCTTGGAGGCTTTCCAGTCAGGCATGTCAAAAGCCACGAGCTTTTCCTAGGCTAAAGATCCTGCTAAAGCTGTCTCAGACCTACCAGTGGTCCTCTTCAAAAATTCAGGAAGGATGGGAGAAATACCAGGAAGAAGGAAAAAAAACCAGGTATGTATGCTTACTTTTTTAAAGATGGAGTGGGTAGGAGCAGGGAATTACTGACTCATCAGCTGTCTGCAGCTCTCTGCGGTTCCCCTGATCAAGCCACTTGCATGCATGAAGGTCTCAAGGAGTAAGGGAGCAGCTTTATCAAGAGCAAATCCTGGCAAGCTGATTTCCTTCTACAGCAAGGTAATGGGTCTTGCCATTAAGGGAGAAACAGTAGATGTCCTGCATCTGGGATATTGGTACGGTTTTTGGTACTACCTCATATGAAAAAAAAAATATATAATCTCATAAACAAAGAAGACAAATGTGGGAAACTACTGAAAGGTAGCAAAGCTGGATACATATACCCAAGATCCTCACAGGATGGCTAACCAAGTGGAGATCAGAATGGGTACTGAGCAGGGTTACCCAGAGTAGTATCCTGGGCCAGGTCGGGATCCAATATTTGCATTAACCAACCTGGCATTCAGGATGTACATATTGAAGGTGGACGCAGGGCTACCCAGTGCTCCCACCACGATTTTGTCTCTGAATTGTTGAAAAAATATATATTCTTTATGGTAAAGGAAAAAGCCAAGGTGAAGGTAAAAGCATAAATGGAAAAATCTACTAGAAAAAATACACTGTAGGAGTTGCCTCTGAAAAATCACCTAAGATTTATTTAAAAACCAATTGTTTCAGCAGTAAGAGAAATTTCCTATTGACAAGGGTTTTCTTCAACTGCTGCCAAGCACAAATCAAACGATGTTTACTTTGGTGCCTTTGACAGAGAAGGATTGTTTCTGGCAAGTACTTTGCCTTGTATTAAGAAATCAGTCAAAACAAACAAGAACGTGAAAATTACATTTTGAAAGTCAGTTAAAGCCACCATACAGACTCTCAAACATTAAAGGACACATTGAGGGCAGATGTGGTTGGTTTGAAAAAAGTATATTCATAAGGATGGCAATATATTTCCCTCTTCTAAGTTCCTGATATGAGTGAAATTCTTCTGGATCCATGGGTCTATTATTTTTTGCACAGGGAATACAGCTCAGTCTTTACAATGGACGAGTGCTTCCCTCTGCCCCCAGTACGGACATCCCGACCAGTAATGTGCTTGTGCAAAAAATATTGATAGGTCAGGCAAGTCACAATTAACTCCTCTATTTCCACTATCAAATACCGGAGGGAATAGAGAAAAGGAAAAACTGCATATCAAAGCAGTGTTGTTAGTGTATTCAAAATCCTTTTGAGTTACCAATTTATCTACTGTATGTAGCAAACAGGAAGTTAAAAATACTTCAGGTGTGTAATTTTTTCTTTCAACTTTACATAGTCCTTTTAACATATAGCTGTTGAAAGAGACTTTCATGAGTATTTTTTCTTCCAGTTGCTTTGTTGTACGACTTCGCCTTTGACTTCCCCAAGCTGACAAAAGCTTCAGTAGTTCAGCGTGCCAGAATCTCCAGCTATTAGTCCCACTACAGCACCTTAATTGCAAACGAGAGATGATAGCTTATGTTCAATGAGCGGAGATACAGGCAGGACCGGTGACCCCTCTGAGCTCTGTTATAGCAAGAAGCCTTCCAGGGAACACTGCAGGGTAACATGGAGAGAACAAAAATCAAAACTAGCATATCAAAAGTGCAGGTATTGGTACCAAAACCACTCAGGTCCCCATCACCGCAGGACTTCCAAATGGAGAAACGCTCCCCAGACCAGTGCGGGGCATAGGGCTTCCATACGTCCTTCCACACGTACAAACGCTGCGATGCAAAATGATGCAATTTAGGACTAGTGACTTGTATGCTACGAGCTGAGGCAGTTAATCAGCGAAGGCAGCACTGTAGCTGCACGATCCTCTCTGAAAGCTTCACACTGCCCAGTCTCATGGGATCTGTCCCACTCAGGTATTCCTCTCCCATGAGCTGATCCCACACAAGAGCTGAACCTGACTGATAATGGGGATCCATGTATACAATAAATGGTTTTCCTTCTGCTGCCAGCGCTTCAGCCCATGTTGTCTGGCCAGCTCACCCTGAAACTGCGAAGAGAAATGGAAAAGAGAGGGAGACAGATTTGGGTCTTCATGGAGACAGATTTGCATCCTGTGAGTCTTCACCGGTGAGTTCTCCAGCAGCGGGGATGCAGTTTCTCCTTGTTGAGCACTGCTTTTATCTTTCTTAATTACTTCACTGAATACGTCCGCATGCCCTGCCACTTCTCTCAGGCAAAATGGTAGTGTGCATTGGTCAGCAGTATTGAAAGCCCATAGCGGGATCTAGGAAAGGGTTGGAAATGAGTATCGCCCTTGATGGGAAGAATCCCTCAGGGTCAGCATTTCCCTCTGGAATATTTGTTTGAATTTGGGTTTTGCACAGTCTACTACATTAGATAAGCCTGCAGTTGGCCTCCAGCTGTCTTTGCTTTGATGAGCTCCTCTCTCACTTCAAATTTATTGTCCAGCTTATACCAGCACAGTACTCCTCTGTTAAGATTGGTATCCCTTGCCATGTTTTTTTAAACGCAGTTAATTAAGAATTCCATAAAAGGTGTGAAATTCACAATCTTGTAGACACCAGATCAGCCCTGAATCTTCATAGTAATCTCCCCATAGGGCCTGACCACACGTGAATACAAATTGTCTTCCTTTTATTGGACCTGGTTTGGAGAGAAGTATAGTTTACATTATAACATTCCTGTTAGAGAGGTGACTCTAAACTCTTACTTGCCGTGATTGGAAGGGTTTAAAATTAGAATTATATCCTTCTGGCTCTAAGTCAGGAAAATATTTGGGTGTGCTGCTGTAAGAAATGTGTTCTTAGCACATGCTACTGTCAAGCATATATTTAGAGAAAGGTGAGTTTAAGCAGCAGCTTAAGACCCGTCTTGAACTGGGACACAGTAGATAACATTAATCTGGCCAGATTTCCCTACTGGCATCTAGTTTATCTAAGCCATTTGAACACTAGTAGAAGGGAGAAAACACATAATATTAAAACCTTGCCAGCAATGGTGTTTGTACATACTCTAAATGTGTCCTCTGTTGCCTTTTGATAGTGTTTGTAACACTTAACTGTTAATTACAGTTTTGTGTAATCTTGAACTAGTAATTACAGTTTGGTGTAATCTAACTCTTTAAACTGATTTTTTTACTTTTATTTTTATTTTACTAAACTCTCTGATGTTGCATAAGCTTTTCATTAGTACTAGTCGCTGTTGTCATCAAAATTAGCAAGTAAATTTAGCACAATACACTAATGTGCAAATAGAATGCTTCTTAATGAATCTTTGGGGGATATTTAGATCATCCCTTTTTCCCCCTTAAGACTACAGCAGCAATAGGAAGCATCTTTACCTTTACCTTCCACAGGTGCTAACTGCCATCATGCATTCTTAACAGCTTTCTGCTGTGTTTCTGCAGCGGCACAATACAATCTTCACAGTTCAAGCAATAAAACGATTAAGCAAACTGTCATAATATTATGATCAGATAAATGTATCTACCTGGCCACAGTTTGTTTGCCTTTTACAATTCATCATCAAATTTTATATGGAACGTGTAAAAACAAAATGCTTTTGACAAGAGATGATCTTGGAGTCTTTTATTAATGTGGATAATGGTAACAGAAGAGGTGTAAATCACTGATGTACTGCTGCTCATTACGGAGATCTTTAAAGATAGTAATAGACACGTTTACAGCACTTAGCATTGTCTAATTCAGCTCCAATAGAAATCAGCCCATAGATTTCTGTGACATTCTGTCTTAGGTGCCTAGAATGAAAATGATGGAGAATGAGGATCTGAACAAAAGGCAGTTGCCTAACCTCTCCGAGTCCTGAAAGCCTGTAGATTGCAGGTTATTATAGTGCCTAAATGACAGGGGTATTTTTGATAAAAAGTTTCTTCTACCTCACTGAAGGGTCACAGATCAAAAAGCAGAGGCTGGAGCACAGGGGATAAAAGCCAATTTAGTCTGTCTGCTTTACTTTATTTTTATGTCTTCGCTTTTTCAAAACAGGTTCTAATTGTTTCTTGAAATGTTCCTGCCTTTAGCTCAATACTTCTGAATTCAGTTTATTTTCAAGAATTTGGTTTGGTTCTTTCACCAGCAAACTCCCGGGGTTAAAACAATGCAAGATGCAACAGTGGCTCTTTCTATCTAGAACACATAATCAGTATAATTCTTAGAGCAAGAAGATTGTATTTTCCTTTCTAACACAAATGAGAGAAAAATAAACAGGAAAAATGCATCAAGCCAGAAGTGAATAAGAAAGGCAGTTTGAGCTGGGTGTTCTTCTGTGTTTGCAGCTCCCTCAGGAGTGAAGAGGAGGAGATTCATGTTTCCAACAGCAGATTCTGGTCCCGTTTTAATGTACCATTTATAGCAGTTATCACAAATGTTTATAAACACTGATCACGCAGATTGGTTCAATGACAAAATACAGGATTCAAAGGTACAGGTAGTACTGAAATAAATCACAGTGTGTCTGAAGTACATGCATATGTCACTTGAAAGGACTGACTGCAAGATTTCAGTCATTCGGCAAGTTTCTGTGTTCTATGGCATCTTTGGAGTTGCAGTAGTGTAACTGGAGATGAGGTTACGGTTTCTCTTCAGCACTAGGAAGAAAGCCACTGCTGCCACTAACTTAATTTTATTTCATCAGCTTCAGTTTCTTTGTGATGCCAATATTCCTCACCTGCTGACCACCTTCTCAGGAGCTAGACCAATTCTGCCTGCAGGCAGAGCACACACACAGGTTTGCAGGGCCGTTAATTATTCAGTGTAAACTGCCAGATGAAAAATCTTGGTATCGATGCATGCTCTGAGAAGACAGCTCGTCAGAGTGGTTTGAACCATTCCCGGACACTCTTCCAAGATGGGTTAGTCTGGCAGCAACTTCATCTTGCATTTCAGATTCCCAGTTCTTCTACCTTTTTTTTTTTTTTTTTTTTAATTACTGTCTTTTAAAAATCTTACTGAAATAAATCATATTGAAGAGAATGCAAAGCCAACAGAAACTTTCACAGTAACAGAGATGGGACTCACAGGAGGACCTGAGCTCTGCAGGGAGAGGCAGTGCGTGGTGAAAGAGCTGGAACAGAAACACTCTTACCCAAGGAAACGACTGTTAGGAGAAACCAGGGGCGTTATCTCACAGCCCTGTGTAAGAAGATGAAATCAAACTCACATAAACACCTGACAAAAAAAAAAAACCACAAGGAAGATGCTACTGATAGGCATGAATTTGAACCGTGGTTATTTGCAGAGCTAACAAAAGCCTCGTTTCTCAAATGGAAAAGAGGAAATGTTTCATATGAAGACCACAGAAAAATCTGTGCAATTAGCTTCTCTGCACAGATGCTACTCAATTGAATTCAAATTAGGGAGTAACAACCCCTGTGCTTGCTAGGATTCATCTGAATTTGAAGGATAAGATTCAAATGTAGATGGTCAAACAACAGCATGATTTATCTGTTAGATGTACCGAAAGAACTCAGCCTGGGCCTTGAATGCACACATGGCTTTAAGCCACTTAATGCAACATGGTACTTCTGCTCTCTTTGATCACTTCTTCACCTTTTTTTCATTTTTTAAGATTTCAATTTGTGTCTTGAGCAATGTACACTACTTCTTCATAAGGGGGATTGCTCAAATCCCAAGTTCTCCTTTATTTCTGATTTCACTGTGTGAATGGGTTACTCAACTCCTTCCCGTTCTGGATGAAGAGGGGCAGCGTTCACACTCCCGCTGCCTACTCCAGCTGGCACTTGAGCACCCCATGAGCCAAGCCTTAAACTCTCCCCTCCTGCTCTGCTTTCAACTCGCCAGTCGCAGAAATGGCCACGCATCTTCCAGAAGGAGGTGAGCCACTTTGATTTCTACTGACTTGACAAGTCAGCTTCTTCTCACAAGATTTTGCCTTGGAACAATTCTGGGGACAGAAAGGCATTATGAATGTATTCGTGTTGCAAACCGTTCTGAGTGTCCTGGTTCTGGCTGGGACAGGGTTAACTTTCTTCCCCGTAGCTTGGCAGGTGTGCTGTGTTTTGGGTTTGGTGTGAAAGGAGCGTTAATGGCCCATTGATGCTTTGGCTGTTGCTGGGTGATGCCTGCACCGGGGCGGGGGGAGCACAGCCAGGCTGGTGGGCCCAGCTGGCCAATGGGGTGTTCCATACCAGGTGACATCATGCTCAGTATAAAAAACAGGTGTGGGGGGGGGCTCGCCCCCCGGTTCAGGACACACGATCGGCGGTCGGTGAGCAGTTGCATTGCACATCATCTGCTTTGTATAGTCTGTTACTGTTGTTGTTCTCATTTGTTATTATTACTGTTTTACTTTGCTTTATTTCAATTATTAAACTGTTTTTATCTCAACCTGGGAGCTTTCCTACTTGTGCCCTCCCAATTCTCTCCCCCATCCCACCGGAGGGGGCGGGGGGTGAGTGAGCGGCTGCGTGGGGTTTATTTTTGCTGGCTGGAGTTAAACCACGACATGAGACATCTGCAGAAAGTACTTTTTAAACTTTGTAATCTAAAGCTGTATTTCTGAAGTGTAGAAAAGAATCGTGTTTTCCCCCTAAGTATTTGATTCTCTGTGCTCTTTTTTTTTGATAGTCTTAACAGACAAATACCTTTTCCTCCTGATAATTATTCATTGTCAATAGAACTTCCTAGTGCATTGGAGAAGATGAGAAAACAAACATATACCAGATGTTAGTCATACTTTTTAATGCATTATTGGAAGGTACTTGGATATTGTGGTGATGATTGCAGTACAAAAACCTGTGCAGAATGGAAACTAGCAACCAAGAAGCTTTCCAGCTGAAATGAAAATAGGATTACATTGTCCAACTGTGCAGCTCTGGTATTGTATTTTCTTGTACGTAATCTGATAGGCTTTGCATTATTCTCCAGAATACTTCACTGGGACAAATTCATTCTTAGTGTAACTACATTGACTTTAATAGACTTGTACAAGAGCTTAGCGTGGTTTTGTATGTCAGATGTTTTATGCAGGCAGCGTCATTCCTAGGAAAAGATTATGTAAGGATAGAAATGTTATCTACATTTCAAGACATGGTCCACCTTCCAGCTGAGACCCAAGAGAACAAAATAAAAATGTCAACAAATTACAAATTGGCAGTCACCCAGGAAAAGAAGTTAAAATACTTTTTAAAATAGTAAATTTTTTTTCCATAGTTCCTTGAGAAACATTTTTATGACGTTGGAGGGAAAGCTGTTTTGTGGGGGTTTTTTGTTTATCCTGTATTTAATTCATTTCTATCTTCATGATTAAAAAGCTTCAGTCAGCTACAGAGACTAATTAGGCTATACTATAACAAGGATTACTGAACTGTAATTATTATTTATTCAAATCAGTGGAAGAATTACTGAGGTTTACGTTAAAGACAACAGAGGAAGAAGCAAAGGAGGCCAGTAGTAATTTCAACTGCATATTGTCATCCACCCCAGCAGTACAAAAGTGGCCATCTAACTGACACCCCGAAATAGGGGCCTGCTGATATTTGCCCGTGAGTCATTCATTTCAACCATATTTTTAAACACGACTTCTTTTTAAAGAAATATCCTTGGGAAAAAATTATATGTAGCGTATGAACACTAGTATTACTAGCTGGTTGATGAAAGAAAGTGCCAGGAAAAAGCTACGAAGATATATTTGCCTGGTATTTTCACTGTATTTAAAACGTGGGGGTTTTTGCTCATTCTCTGAAAGACTCCAGACTGCTTGATTGCTGCAAATGCCCACGGCTTTTCATCTGCAGTTTTAACCCACCAGTTACTTCCCAGCTGCACTTCTAGCATTCAAACAACAATTCCAGCTGCATTTTGATTTCACTGAAAAGTTTCAACACTCCCAAAACGAAACAGTGCCCACCTGAACTGCCGTTCTGCCCAAGGGCCTCATTCCCCTCATCCCCTTCCCTCCGCACACGCTCCAGCTAACGAACTTGTCAGGGCTGGTGCAATCTACAGGCAAATTATGGTATAGTACCAGGCTTTAATCTAGGCAAAGATCCTGATCTAGAGAGAAACTGGCTGATGCAGAACATCAGTATTAACAGCCCAGATTTGTCTTGCTCTGATCTAGAATGACATGCTTCGATTCAGTTGAACAAAACAGTTTTGATTCTGGTCAATCCAAAAATATTTCCATTTTACCCAATTGGGTGAAAACTGAGATTTTGTGGAAACTGCCTTTGCATTTAGTTGTACTCTCTGGAAACGGGGTCTGACACCGCTTAGGACTTTAGGTGCTAATAATGAAAAGAGAAGAGGCAGCCATTTAAAGCTGCAGCTCCCTTTCTAATCCTTCCTTGCTCTCCAGCCTCCCAGCTCCCAGACTTGTGTCTCTGCCCCTCTGTTAATGTGACTCCCCCAAACGCAGGGGAGGTAAGGAAAGCAGGGCACGGGGAGAGAGGGAGGTTATTTTCCAGCAGGTACCTCCTACCTGGGTGGCTGTGGGAGCCAATGACAGGTGTGATTTTTGTCATTTTAACAACGCACGTGTCTTGCCAAGGGATAATCAATATGTAAAATCACCTTATAGAGATTTTTTTTTTCCCTTTTGATATAGAAGAGATGTGCTTGTTTTCCTCCTTTGCAGCCTCAGGTCTTATGCCTTTCTTTAACTTCATGTTGCGTACATGAGGAAGGGCACGCGGCAGGGCACCATCACAGCCTGGGAGGACACCACCAGAGACCTGAGGTGCAGACGTGGCTAGGGCATGGATGCACGAATAAAGGTTCAACGTGTAGGACCCTGAAGTCTCCTGCACTCCTGCAAATTTGAGAGGTGTCACTTGCCACAGGGATCCATGAGCTAAATCCTTTTCTCTTAATGAAAGCACAGCTGTCACTTTTGGGCTAGTGAAACCTTGGGGCTCCAGCAACACTGCTCATCTGCATCACCGCCACTATGAGATTTGAGAGATGAGTCCATTTGCCTTTACCTCCACAAATATGTGTCCATATAGTCCATTTATTGGAACTATGCAGTGTCTTCAATACTAGCCTAACAATCCGTAATGATTTCCTTGCTCCCAGCAGTGTGTCACCTTCAGCTCAAACCTGAAGATATAGGTGATAAAAGTTAATGTCCAGATGGATGATATGTATTGAAAACACAATTTCGTATTGTTGGTTTCGTATAATGTGTCTGATTTTTTGTGTCTGAGCTCCGAAATGCTGCAACAAAGATGCAGTTTTGCTACATAATCTTCTTATTTGTTTTCTAAATCTTTCATTCAGATTTATGCAGATGTTCAGTCTGCAGCTATGCAAAATTTCAGATGGTTGTAGACATAGAAAACATGATCACAAGTGTTTACATAAGCAAAATCCCTCAGCAATGCTGACTTGAAAACCTGAGCTGACTGTCCCCGCTTCATCTCTGCATAGTCGGCTGATTAGCATTTGGTTTTTAACTTACCTCTTCAAAGTACAGCAAGTGTACAGCTTGGTTCTTCTGAAGCATTTGTGAGTTTATACACAGTAGCTGAAATGGAACTTCAGATGTCATCGCACCGATCCCATCTGTCCTTGAGCCTGCGTAAAAAGAAAGTGCTGATACACACTTCCATGCTCAGAAAAATGCTTCTGGGTCCTACTGGCAGATATTGCTCTGTTTCGACCACTGCTGTTATAAAAGCCCCTTGGACCAAAGACATCCTTTCCATTTTTGTGTGGTACTTAGCATCATAATGTCCCAGTCTGTGACTAGGACCCTGAGATGCAATGGGAATAGAAATAATATCATAATAAAGGCACTTGGAAAATTCTGCTCAGCTGGCTTTCTCTTGCGGGAATTTGGCTTTGCTCTTAATGAGGTCATGTGAAAAGAGCATTTATTTATTTATTCATTATTTTTGCATATGTACGAAAGGGTTCTGGAAGTGCACCCTCAGCACCTTTTACACAGCTACAAATTATCTTTATAAAAATAACACTAAACCAAAGTGTGGAGCAGCCACTCAAAATAAGTAGTTAAAAATACACTTGGCAAATGAAAAGCTGGAATCACATTTCTGTACCAGTGAGATTCTGCCCCCATCACAGTCATGTTCAGGGAAAAATGAGGGTCTTTATACTGAACTCACAGAGACAACAGATATGAGCTCTTTCAGACTGTGAGAACTCGATGAGTTCCAGAGTCTGAAAGCCAGTCGTAAACTCTGTGAAAGAACTTGGGATTTCAAGTGACTTTCTTGGCACAGCAAAGAGGGTTGGTATCAGTGTGTATGAGATTCCCTATATTGCTCTTCCATGTTCCTATCAATCAATAAATTATATTTACTCTTCCAGCTATTTGTGTCTCCAATACTATATAGAAAGACTCACACTGGATATGAGATATTGAGGTCATTTTCCCATCAACAGCTCTGTATGAAAGTAAGGATACAGCAAAAATTATTGGGCCATTACTAGGTTAGGGTCTCTCTCAAGATAGAAATTATGGCTATCTGCTCCCGTTGCACTTCAAAGTGTTTCTTTGGATTACAGTTATATGAAAAATCTAAATACTTTATGGAACTAGTTCTGCTGAAAGTTTTAAAATCATCTTCTGGGTGAAGTTCTTTGTGAACACAGCATTGTACTCTGGAAAGATGTAATGGCTTAGTCATTCAGGCTGATTAGTTTTGTCAGGCACTGCAAATTGAGTGATACTCCTTAGGAGTGGTATTTAGGGTTTTTTGTTTTGTTTTAGGTATAAAGTACCTTTTTACGTTGTTGTTGGTTCTTTTAAATGCATCCACATCTGTCTCACTTACTGGTGTGATTCATAAGATGTCATGAGCTACCATAAGGATGCGCTCAGCCTGGATTTCGGAGGAGATGCTCAGAAGGACAACCCAGGCAGAGCCGTTGCTGATGCCAGAGACCCCACTGCATCCCCTCAAGGTCAGCACTGAACAGTTGTGGGTACCACCAGCAGGTACGGGAGGTGGGGCAACAGGAGCTGGGAGCACTTCACAGCACCGAAAATCCCACACCTGGAACCTGCACCGGTACCGAACCAGTGCCCAGAAATGACATTCGGTCCCATTTCAATGGTGAGAAGGGCGAGTCCAAAGTTTACAGAACCGAACTGAGGTTTACGAGATTTAAAGGCTGGGTTTGCCATTCCTTCAAGAGAAAAGCATATAAAGCAAAAAATTTCAAACTTCTTCAGCCATTCACAGTAACCTTAACAAAAGTGAAATAACTTAAACATACAATGAGTTTCTACTTGCCCGGCTGAATGGCAGGGACTTGTCCTTATTAACAAAAATATATCCAAAAAACAGTCCCTGACTATAACTTAGGGGCTTTACATCTGTAATATGGGAATTATAATAATATTGCCATTTCTCACAGTGGTGCCAAAAAGAGCATTCATTAATGTTTAGCAGGCAGAGTACATCTCTACATAATAATCTCAATGAAAAGGTGTAAAATGAAAGTCTGTGTGTATAAACTAATACAAAACTCTTCCAAAAGCCAGAGCACCTCTCCTCGTCTGATGGCCAAGTCACAACTGAAGTAATTTCATCTTCTTAAATTCTGTTATTTCATTTGGGCACACTGGCGGCATTTCACATCAATTAGGTACTCATTTCAGCAGCTGTACCTTACCTAAATATATTTATATGAATGTACAGACTACTTTTGTCAGATTTTTACAAAATCTACTAGCTTGAGCCTTTCAGCAACAACATGGATATTCTGCATGGTTTCTGCCAGTTCTAGAAAAGGAATTTTCTGCTGACAAGCAATTAGTTTTCTGCTATTATTAAAATCATTCAATGGCATTTTTGCCATCTGTTATGATGTGTACTTTTCTTAAATGCAACAAAATTTGACACTTAAAGAACAGTATGGGGGAGAAAGGTTCCTACACAAGCAGGACCTATCTCAAAAAACCACAAGAAACTAGGCATCCAGAACTGTAATCTTTTTTCATATATTGCCAAAAATGCAATGTCTTTCACAGATAATTATGTCCCCAAATGACCTTACTGATGCAAAATCTTTTATTGGGCTGCTTTCTTCCATCTGGAAACCTTACGAAATGCTGTAAGCTAGACCATTGTTCACTAACAAAAGGAAACCTGTTACATTCTTCTTCCAGCCACGGTATTCATTTATAATCACTTGGGGGTAAAGGGGAGAAGCTGTGTTCTCTGCGAGATGTGCATTTCATTTAAAAAGGAATTGCGGTCTAGTGAAATCTTAAAAAAATGGAGGTTAGCTGTTAGTTGGTAATTTCCTTTCTCTTTCTGAACAGTTAAGCAGTTATCTATCACAATTTAAAGATGCTTCCTTCCAGGTCTTTTGGCTTCACAATATTTATTTTTGGAAAGCTCTAGGTGAGGTTGACATGTTAATGCTTTTCCAATTAAATGGGCATTGCTTTCATGTTATTTTTATGGTTATAAAGTTAATTGTATCTCGGTCCTCCTGTGAGTCACTCCAAGCGCACCCCAGCAGGGATCACTCCGCATGTCAGCTGTAGAGGTGAAAGGCCCCTATTTTTAGATGAGCCTACAGTGCTCTGCAGAGCGACCAGCCTCAGCCCAGATGCTCAGTCTGTTTCTGGCATTTATGTCACCCCCCTGGGGAGTCTGACGAGATCTCATATTTAAGTGATGATTAGAAGAAACAAAGCATTAGATAACATCTAAGATTTTTTAAAGTAGCTTATGCTTGTGTCTGTCTTGCCTATGCACCACCCCTTGGAAGGACTGTCTTCTCTGAGCCCTTGTTAGGTCTGTGTGACTTCTTCACAGGTAACTGACATTTCTGAAAGTACACCACAGACCTCATCGGAGTTTTTCAGAGTTTGTAGAGTCATTGGTTATTCCTGGACAAGTAACACCTTCAGGCTCAGAAGGTGTTTGATTTTATGTCCTCAAGGCCATTGGGTTGGCAGTGTCTTTATGGCTCTTCAGCGTCAGTTAACAGGCAGCTGCCTATAAGCTAAAGTTTTCTGGATTGAAACATTGCAGTTGTACAGAAAATATCTCCACAACCAGCTTGGTCAACATACAGTTCCTATGGAGTGTTACACAAAAGAGAAACCCTTCGCCTCCAGACGACAGAGTTTGCATTATTCCATGGAGGGAAAAAGAATAATTTGGATCAAACAAGAGGTTACATTTAACAGTATCCTGCAAGATACTAATAATTAGCAACCATAAAGCCTTGGGTCCAGAGCCAGCCTCTTGTCTAGATGTACTAAAGACATCTGCAACTACTGGAGGCTGCTAGGAGGCAGGTCAGAGTTAACCTAAGGTCAGCAATTTCCTAAACTGCAACTACAGTCAAAGATATTGATTGATGCCAAGAGGAAAAAAAAAAACACACAGGAGTTATGGGAAAGGAAACATGGTTGTTTATCCTCCCTTGCATACATTTTTGTAAACAAGATGATTGTAACGTGAGTTTTTCTCCCGATTCATGTTGGCAAGTTTTCTTGCCTCTCACTACAGCCTTAAAAGGCTTTAAACACTGATTGGTGTTGACAAGGAACAAGTATTATATACAATGTCAGATGTCCCTACAACTCAGGCTCCGATGGCAGACATTTAGGACTTTCGCATCCTTGTCTTGAGGTATATACATTACTTTCAGTTTTAAGCATCTTAAATCCTTAGAGGGAATAAGAAACAAAGGGGGTTTTCCATTAATATTGCATTAAACCAATAACATGAGATTAAATCCGGCCAAATAGACTCCAAAGATCTAACAGAAGATAATTCTAGGAGGGAGATGTCTGGAAAGAAGCCAGCAGTGAAAGAAACAAACTAATGATGTTGAAAGCCAGTTTTGAGAGTAAACAGCCAGTTTGAGCTATTTTGCAGAGAACATGCCACAGGTTTGCCCTACGCCCCAAAACCGAGTTTCTGGCTGAAATGGAAATGTGACTTTTGTGCAGAATAATGAAGTCAGCATGCACTGAAAAATCTTTCTCCCCATCTCATGAAGAAATCTCAAGTGGTGAGGCCTAGAGCGTTGGCGGTCATTAGGAGATAAAAAGAGGAGCGTCTCCAACACTAACTGGGCCTCTGCAAGTTCAGGCAGAACCCAGCAATCTGCAAGGCTGGAGGTCGGGAGATCCCGGCCATCCCGATGGGGATGTCCCTCTGCCTTAGCTGAGAAAGGAGGACCAAGAGGACCTCTCTCAACCTCTTTCTCCTAAGCGTGCCCATCTGAGGGAGACGTAGGCACCGACATGCAACCTCTCAAAGCACATCTTACCTGGCGCAACTGCCTTCTCCTCAGCTGCCAGGCAACTGGAAAAAAAAAGAGAAACAGGACTTAAAAGGCTGCAGGAACCTTTAAGAAAACCTAGAGACCTGATGAACCTGATAAAAATTATCTATGTGGGTGCAATGACCAGCATGAAGTGCCTGTGTGACTGACTGAATAATATTGTTTCCAGTTCTCATATCTTAGAGGAAAAAAAAGAAGAAATGTTTAGTTTCCTCTAAACTTTCCCCTATGCTTTGCTTCAGCATAGTCCTCCACAATAAAAAACGGACAAGCTGCAGACTAATGCAGATGAAATTGTATCTCTTGCCTTTATAATTTCTGGATATTTTCCTTAGGGAAATTTTACATTCTTATGTGTATACTCTATCTGCATAATTCCCAATTGCACGGCTAGGTCCTCATAAAGGCAGCGCTAACTTCAGCAGCCCTGAACCTCAACATAAGGACCTTGTTACATTGTCTTCGTGACTATCTGGTGCAATTAATACTGCATGTGCTGCATGTGCTAGGTTTGATTCTGATGTGCTGCACTGAAATGATGACAGAAAGCCACAGATATGAGCAAATACCAAGAGCTGAAGTTAACATTCTCTGTTGTCAGGTGAGAATAGTAGTTTACACCATTTTCACCATGGCTGAATAGAAAAAAGGTGGCATGGTATCCAACCACATCCATGCAGGTTAGATGGCTCCAAAGACCATGGGCTACTTCTACATCCCACTTGTCAGAGCCACAAAGTCATCTCTCACCTCCACATCCCCAGTGAAGGAATGCGGAGCAGAGAAACAGGCTTCTCCTCTGCTTCTGCAATGGCTTCAGCATCTACGGCAACACGGGCGAGTCTAGCCCAAAGAGATACGGGAGAGGGTATCACAGGCAAAGTGACTGAGAATTGGCCCAGGGCTTACATCGTCATTAGGTTTGCATGTATTTTTATGGTTTTGTTTTGGATTTTTTTTTCCTGTGCGTGAAGCTCCCTCAGACATGCCCCTTATCACAAAGGAAGACTCTGCATAATTAATTCTCAACATAATGGTCCCACTTCCTAATTAATTTATTCATTCTCTTGCTGTATAACTGTTTCTCTACTTAACTGACTGACTTTGGTAATAGTTCTCAGCATAATTGATTCATATGGCTGTTGATTCTCCCCATTTTTATTTAATACCAGAAATGATTTGCTGTATAACTGCTTCATTGCTTAACTCATTATCTACACAATTGCTTGGTATCATAATTGGTTCACTGCTTAACTGTCTCAACAGGATAATGAAGAGCAAGTAACGGCAATCCACTTTTCACCTCCATTTCCCTTCCCTACATCAGCCTCTTCCTTTCTTTACATGACAACCCGAAGCTTTCCTGACATCCTTTTTACTCCCTCAGCCCATTGCAAAATTCCACTGCTATCACCAGTCCCCTGGCCCCTATTCTGATGCCTCCAGCCCCCTTTAGTGTCCTTCCCCGTCCCACGCCCAGCTGCATCACACAGACCCTGCCGGGCTTCAGCTCCATATCNTAGTGGGCATGGGGGGGTTGGGTTGACGATTGGACTCGATGACCTTAGAGGTCTTTTCCAACCTTAGTGATTCTATGATTCTATGGTTTTTGCATATTCACAATGCTGTCACTCCATATTGTAAACTTCTATGCTCATCCCTTCTGTGCTCCTTTCACCACTTCGGTTCATGTCTGTCCCCTCCATGCACATTTGTGCCTACTGACTCCTGTAATCTTTCACACGTTGATGGCTGGAACACCCCCCTGGACTACTCCAGAAAGCCTTTACTCTGCCTCCACACCCTCTGCCCTGCATACAATGCCTGCCACGCCAGAGGCCACTACAGTATTACTATTCCTCATACGGTGTGGTAAAACTTCAAAACTGCTGGCAACACGCCCAGATTGCTTATGTGTCCTCGCACTGCTCCTGATCCTAATTCTCTTCACAACATATTATGTCCTTCTTAAAAAGCACACTGGTGACTTTGACTTGTATATTTGCACTGCCCTGCCTGAGATACCTGGGGAACAATGTAAATAATAAATGCATTTCCAGAAAATTAAAAAGCCAATGCACAACCATCCTTAGCTTCTTTCCTTCCTGTAGAGATGACCCTAAAACTCCAACCTACTCCTCCCCTTTTCCGTTGCTTGGAAATTTGTTCCGAAATTCAGAAATTTTGTTCCAAATCTTCGGTCAGTATGAGTCAGATCTCCAAGGAGTGATTAAAAAGCCACAAGGAAAGTCCTGCCTGACAACGCCACTGCAGGACTCCTTCAGGAAAGAAGTAAGACCAGGATTGTGAGGAAATGAAATTCTTGTTTGCAACTTACATGATTCCCTATGTATAAAGCTAAAGAGAAAATAAGGAACTCCTATGGACAACCTCCTCCCTTACTTCTGTCTTCCTGCATACAGCAATCAGGAGCAGCTGCTGCTGCTCTTCTGTGCCATGAGAATGATTCTTCCTGCCTTTATTCAGTCAAAGGTGGTGAATACATCAATATTTTGTATACAAGGTAATTCCTGGGTTGGCGGGAAGGGATATTGGTCCAAACTGTTCTCCACTGTAAGGCACACAGTTTTGATAGCTTTAAACACAGATCATATTTATCTGTTCATTTTACAGGTAAAACATGCCTGATGAGAACACAGCAGGATTTAATATTCTAATATAAATGCCATTTCTTATTGCTATCAACCATAGCACTTGAATAAATATTATACTTCCTTCCTTCAAGAAATCACAGTGGGGTTGTTTCTGACAATTGAACCAGCTTCCACGGAAACATGTTCTGCCGGTGGTTCCTGCAAGGAGCTTGGTGCATGACCCCATTTTAAGATCCCTGAAGTGCCTGTTTAGCAACTTAGGGGATCAGGTCAACTGGTTTAAACCTTGTCTGGGTCCTAAGACTTTGAACTGGAGTGGCACTGACAGCCAGCACTATTAGCAGTTACTGCCATCTACGGGTAGGATCATTTTAGCTTTATTCCTCAGCGATTTTCTTCGTTACAAATAATACACCCATTCTCACACATAAACAAATATAATGGAAGAAATGGCAGAGTCATCATTGATTTCCCCACTAAAAAGGAAACAAAATAACAGAGGAAGGACTTCACCTACGCATCCACCTGAAAAGAATGGGAGAAGATTTTGAACACTTAAAATGATTATCCGCCGTAGATAAGGAAAACAATGACATCGCTTTATTTGCCTTCTTCAGCATGTTGGGTGCCGCCTTCGCTTTAAAACCACTGAAACACACTCATCCCTGATATAACAGCACTGAAATGACTCCAAATGCACCCTATCATTTGCATACTCATTTGAATGCTGTTATAGCCTTTTAAAGTCCCTTCAAAATGGGAGAGCATCCATGCACTGGTGACTCTCATTCTTTTCCAGCCTGGGAGTTTTGTAGTTTTTCCCATTTAGAATTAAGAGCAGTTTGGGGTATTCATCACCCCTGATAGCTGTTAATCCCCCTCAACTCCATACAGTCACTGTGTTAAAACATTTGAAATAAGTAAAAGGACTATTCAATGCTATTTTGGATTGCACCTGTGGTCCTTTTAGCTCATCAGTCTTTCTCTGACACTGGCTTATCCCAGATGCTTGAGGGGGAAAGTGAAAAACCTCCACTGTGGAAAATTAATGCAAGGGCACAGGAACCAGTCCCTTGTAGGTAACTGGATCGTAAAATCCCTTCCACAAGCCAACCACATCCATCTAAAAACTGATTTCAGTTTTTGATCCCTCCTCATTCCTGTTGGGAAGCTTTTCACAAGGACTGTTCTGTTGAGTAAAAACCTTTTAATTTCCAACCTACATTTATTTATGGCCACTTTACACCAAATGTTCCTTTATCAGTACTGTTCTTTCGCATAAAAAGTGGTTCTTTTTTCTTTCTCTGCCTATTTTTACACTCCTATTTTGTTTACAGATGGAAACAAGATCCCCTCTCAAGCTTTGTTTTCCTAAGCTAAACAAGCCAATCTCTTTTTAATCACCTGCGACAGAAAAGACTCTTCATTCCCCTTAATTATCCTGTTGACACTAGGTTGCCGGTTTGAATATAAATTAATCTTTCCTGTATTGGAGTGATCATGTAGTTTGTATTTGAAATGACATTATACTGAAGGGTCAATGAAACTTTCCATGTGAACCACTGAAAATACCCAACTTGATACACCTTAGGGTTACATTTGCTTTCCTTGCAGCCGTAGCACATTGGTGGGTCAACGATACCTCTCAGAGCTCATTTCCTCTTCAGTTTTCACCTAAAAGTACAGCAGATATTGTTATTAGTCCTTATTTTGCACTTTGCATTACTTCACCATGTCCATTACCCCAGTTTTTAAGGTCATCCACCACTTCTTAATCCTTCTCTACAGATTTCATTGTTGCAGCCAAGGGGGTTATAACTCCGTAGATCAGTGAACACCATGTGCCTGCAGGGACAAAGTTTTCAGGACACTAAGCGTGTAACCTTCAGTGCTTGTTTCATTTACAGTCTCTAAGTAGGACCTAACGACTTCCATGGGGCAACAGCTAGATTAAAGCCAAGCATTAAGCAACCTAGAATCATGAGATAGCGGAAAGTTGTTCGTCCTCTCCTCTCCTGGCTTGCGACTACCCTGCTTATGGCTCTTCGTGCAGGAATTAGTCCCCGACGCCCAGTTAGCAAAACGGATGGCTCTGAAGCTACTGCAGCCTACTGAAGCTGCCTCCAGAGCTCAGTGAATCTGCCTGCTGGTTAGTATACAGCCATCTTCAACGTGGAGAAGAAACAGGGGATCTGGAAGATGACATTGGAAAGGGAAAAAAAATGAACGAGTGGGACCTCTGACACAAAGAGAGAAAGCTGTGCCAGCAGACCTCTGTAGCTAGCGGTAGCGACTTTGCTTCCCTTAGAGAAGATGAAAATGGGCACTGATAGCCAGCACGTGCGGGTGTATTTGACCTCGAATGGGCTGACTCCAGTTGCAATTGCAGCCTCCATCTGTACAGCACTTCTCGCATACATTATCTGCCATCATATCCAAGTGCAGAAATCAACTGCAAAATGCAAACCAGCAGCTGATATAAAAGGAGATACTTCAGTAGTCACAATTTTGCCTTTCAATTGCTGTAGCAAGCGCAAGGCTTTGAAAGGGATCATTGAAGAAAGAGTATCAAAGAAAATACACTGCACCAATTTCTGAATCATCCGTAGATGAAAAGACAACTGCCTGCCGACTCACAAATGTCAGAAATTACTGCCGTGCTAATGCCAGGCAATGTGGATACAACAGCCAGGCAGATGCAATGCACGTCAGGCAAGTTTCTGCTTTTCCTTCCAACGAAAACAAACACGGCAGTGCGAGTGAGCCCACCGATGTCCCCGAAATCGTACAGTGCAAGCGGTTTGAGAAACGGCTATTCATGTAGGACTGGTCTGCGAGTATGGTAATATCTTTCTGATATACGGAAGTAATATTTACAGTTTATTTTGCAATAACAGTGATGGCTTCTAGCTTTAGAGGTTCTGCTTTATCACCACAGCAGCTGGAGGGAATTGCTGCTACAGACGCTGGCCTTGTGTACACGCATTGTCTCAGCTGCGGTGACAAGCCCTGCTGCTGTGGCACTGCTACCTGCCACGGTGGTTCACCTACCTTTGCATTTATATAGATACATCTGAATGATTCCCTCTTCATACTGATCTACCGTAATTATGGATTCTGGTAAGAAGAAGAAAAGGTGCTGCATGCTTTTTGTGAACGTGTACGCACCAGAAAAATAGACTTGCTCTGAAATAAGTGCTGCCTGGAGAAAATGACAGTGGGCTGAGCCGATTTCTTCTCATATTAATTCCCTAAAAATATTAAGCACCTTTGGTTTAGAACCAGAGCAGGTAAGGAAAAAGTACACCCGTATTTTCAGCAGAACTGCAAGCAAGGCAGACTTTACCCACCCTAATGGTTACAGCATTTAACGATTGAAGCTCCAGACCCTTAGATCCACCGAGTTGCCTAATTCTGCACATTACTTGGTTAGTAACTTTGAAACCCGAAATCTCAGCATCGTTACAGAATGACAGCTATGTCTGAAATGCACTTTTTTCTCCTAAACGTCTATCTTCGCCCAGAACGAAGAAAAACGTTATTCAGGAAGGGGTCCGAGGTCGGGCAGGCGGCACCGGACCGTGCCCGTCCTGCCGCACCGGGACAAACCTCCCTCCCCAAATACTCCCTTTTTTCACTTAAATAAAGGATGGAAATAGCGGCGTCGCCGCTGCGCGACGCCTGGCAGAACCTGTGCCACCAACGGCTAACTCCCGGCACCCCAGCACGCCGGGGCCGCCGCCCATGGGGGCCAGGGGGGGCCGATGCAGCCTCGGCNCTTCCCCCGCGCGCCGCTGCCTCGGCGACTGGCAGCGCCCGGCCGCGCCGCCGGGCTCCGGGACGGCCGCTGCGGCCGTTAACGGCAGCGCGGGGTGGGGAAGGCGCGTCGGCGGGACCGGCAGGGAGAGTCGCCGCCGCTGCGGGGAGCGGGGTGAGAGCTGGGAGGGGGAGCGTGGCGCGGAGGGACGCGAGGGTGGGTGAGGGGGTGGGTACCCGTGCCCCCGTCACCTCACCCGCCCCCGGGAGTCCAGTGGCCTGCAAGGGCCTGTCAGCAGCAGCTTTGTGACCTGGCCGTAGGGGTAATTATTAGGATTGTTTCCCCCCCCACCGCCCGAAGGCTTAAATTGGTTACCCTTTATTGATCTTTAAGTAAGACAGCTAAGGCGTTATTGTATTTTTCTGCCCACCCAAGTGTTTTAAAATATAGTGTCTTTGAGGACAGAGAACTCTGCCCTCTGACGGTTTACCTCATGTTGCATCTCACATTCTTTCTGTCAGCTAGTTTATGCACTGGTATTAAATTTCCCTGAATGCGTGATTCCTGTAATACTGATATTTAGGGAATGTGTTAGTCATTCTTCTAATAGCAATTTAGTGTCTAAAGGGCAACAATGAAGGTTTGTTTCTTTAATAAAGAATGGAAAGAGTCCGTGGATTTAGTCCTCAAAGCTGCAGAGTGCTCACAGCTTCCATATTTTACACTGGTAACTGTAAAGGACCAGTTTTAAGACCCAGACGCTTGGTGGGATTTTTCTAGGACAGGATATTCTTGGAGAGCATCTCGGAAGTGCGGCAGTAGCATTGTATTCCATAACATTGTATTGTTTTAAAGCTCTTGTGCATAGCGCTTATTGTCAGATACCTTTTCAGTTTCAAGCAAGCTGCAATAGTCTCAACGGACAATCTAATATTTTGTCATAAATGACAAATAGTTGGGGTAGTAAGAAGCTCCTGGAAAGCAAACATGTTGATTAAATATTCTTTCTTAAAAATAATATATGTTTTGTTTATCTTTTTTTCAGATGTAAGCAGTTCTGCACCATCATCTTTACAAAACACAGGGAATATTTCTTTATTGGGAAATAGGAAGCTTTTTTTTGACACTCATGCGCTGGTATGCCTCTTGGAAGAAAACGGTAATTTGCTAGAAATGTGTAGCTATTTTTAATGTCATTTCATGGGTGATTTTTTAGTTTACAAAGTTTGTTACTTACTTCTCCTTGACATGTGATGTTAGAGCTTTGTTTTTATGGATTTTTTTTTTTTTTAATATACTGGCTAAGGACGTGTAAGTTTTTTCTAATTCCAAAAGGAGACAGTGAGCTTATATAACTTTGATGGGAATAATTTACTATCCTGTTGGTAATTAAAAAATGCTAAAGAGAAATTAGATTTTAAGAATTGAAAGCAAAAAACAGTTGTCAACGTAGTGGTTTAAAATGTATTAACTGAATTCCTACATATTTAGTATATAGCATCTTGCATATGCAACAATGTGTTGTAATAGGATTGAATGTGGACTACTATGTAAAATGTAGTTTTTAGGATATAATGTAGAATACTATATAAAATATGGCTGCTCTTAGGCTAAAATGTAGGTAAGGGAATCGATTATTTTGGATTAGTGCTAATGTTGCCGAGGTGGGGAGGGTACCTTAAGGTGAAGTACAGTACAGCTGAATTGGCTTCTTTTCAGGTATGGAGAGCTGTCAGAAGAGGTCCCGGTCCCTTTTCCCTGCCATGTGGCTTCATCTCTTTCCATGTGCCAACCTAATTCTCAGAAAACTCTGCAGCTCTTCTGCTTGATTGGTATTTGAAGACACTAGTTTAATGAGCTCACAGAGCAGAGCACCAGGACACACACAAACTGGCAGGAGGAGGGATAAGGAAAGAGAGAGGAGGGGTATCTCTTCCTTTTGGTGGTGGCAAACTATTACATGAGCTCAGCTATTGAAAGCGACTCACTCTCAGACCACAGGTGTGCTTTCTAACACTTAACTGCTGCTAGTTAGTTTGAAACAATAGTGCTTTTGCAAGTATTTCTTTTTATAATGTTTAAATCTTGTTCGTGACATTTTTACTCCTACATTTGGAAAGTGGAAAAGTTGGCAAGTATTTCTAGGTACAATGTTTTACGAGTTTCCAATATATTCAGTTTAAAAAGTTTTTAATAGGGACTCAGAGGCTGGTAGGCCTAAAATCAGAGCGGTTAGCTCTGTTTTCAGTTGTTGAGTTTTGTACATCTTCAGTGGTTCTGAAGATTTATAGTATACTGAAAGTATGCCCCGCTTTTCAGGGTCGGAATTCGTGCTCATAGAAATAACCACATGTGAGAGATGACATTCCATAATACTTCTAGAAAATTTCTAGGAAAATATCCTGCTGATACTGTAATAGTGCTGTACTACAGAAGCAACTATACTATGTCAGAGACATAATTTTGGGGTGGAGGAACTTGGATGTACTGACTGGTTGTGCTCTTTTGTAAGTGCTGGATCAAGAGGAGTATGTTTTATCTGTCATAACGGACATTTGTTTTAACTTGGTGCTGAGTATTAGCAAGTGGCATTTCTGTAAACTGTCCGGATTTAGGTCTGTGTCTGAATGTTGTTGCATTTTGTTTTGCTTAGGGTTCACAACTCAGCAGTCGGAGGTCATTGTATCTGCATTAGTGAAAATTATGAACACCAACCTGGATATGATTTACAAGGATATGGTCACCAAAGTGCAGCAGGTTAGCTCAAAGACGATGATGGGGTTGAAGTAAATCAAAACCTAGTATGCCTGCTAATGCAATATATGTTGCTATTTATTACTGTTAGACACTGTATTTTATAAGTTTGAAGGTGAAGCACAAACATCCGTTTTTATTGGCTAGTGAATTTCATCTGGAGTTTATTAAATACTTATCAAAGTGTTGTGGTGGACTTTGAGATTTGGATACTATGGACTGGTACACAAACCACAGGTAGTTTTTTGATTTCAACCTTATTGTAGCATGAAATAGAATTACTGAGGCGGCTTTTAGACAGACATAGGAGGTATTCAATGCATGGATTTGAATAGTTACAGCTCCTACATATATTCTTTTGCAGACTTGTAACAAGGAAGTACAGATTCCCTCAGTGATTTACCACCCTGTTATGTTGTACCTTTTTATTTATCTCTTTGTGTCACAATGGCATTTATAATGGTTTAGAATTGAATTGAATTGAATTTCTTATATTATATAATGTTTTTAGGGCATGATTGGTGTGGTTGTATACATTGGTAACATATAGGAACATGTATAGTTTGGATGCTGATCTTGAAATCTATCTCCTTTTCCTTTGATGCATACATTGTTCATGGTATCCTCTAAACCTAGCCAGCATATACGTTTTGGTGCGAGGAAGTGAAGAAAACTTGCTTGGAAATAGGCTGATAATGCTGAGTATCCACAGAGATCCTTCCTGGCTACCAGGAAATTGCATACAACTGAGCTGAATAGTTAGCTTTGACTTGTGAGGGAATGATTGTTTTAATGAATAATTGTGTCTGGAGGCAAGGGTTCTTGTTCTAATACTGGCTGTGATTTTTTGGGGGGCCCTTTGTCAGGTCATACAAAGGTAGATCCATGTAAGGAATTGGACATGACAGTGTTGAATATTGCCACGTTGAGCTCATAGGCATCTGGCTCCAGAAATGAAACTGAAATTCAGAGTAAGATATGATTCACTGCATGTGGAACTTAAGCATCTTTGAATGGGATTCACAATATCTGGTATGCTGGAATTCCCAGACACGTAAGCTAATAGACAATGCTGACAAGAAGCACAGCTGAAGTGGGCTGCTCTGTGAGGCTGGGATTCACGGCCCCAAGTCGCCTTCTGAACTTCTTTAACTTATTTCATAGTAATAAGGCTGCTGTCTTAAAACATGAGAAAACAGCAGCTGCTGTCTCCGTAGTATAATAGTCTTGGCAATAGGACATCTCATTAAGAAGCAGAATACCTGGATTTTGCACCACCTTCCATCTAGGGAGATTTCAGCTCATCTTTCCTACCTCCTAGATTCCAGGCAGAGCAGATGTGGGCGAGCTCCCTCCCCCTGTGCTGAACTTGTTCCACAGTCAATCAGAGAATGCACAGTTAAAGGGACCCTTTCTCCCATGGTTGGTTATATTTCACAGTAAGCATCATTGCATCTCTGCCTCCTTCTATGCCCAGCTTTTTTTGAATGAAAACAGACAGGTTTCCTTTGTTGCTCCTGATGGTAGATGTTTTTGAGACTGACTGGTAGATTCTACCTTCAGGTGACTTTCTGTCATTAAGATTGAAATATGCAGGTTTGTATGGCATGCTAAGATAGAAGCAGCGCAGGAGGTGTGTATGCCATGAACTCTGGGCAACATGATAGTTCCTTATAGTCTCTGAATACATAAGAGCTTATGCAAAAAGAGAATGATGAGTTGGAAGAGGATTTGGAAAGTTGTGGATGTAGCTATTGCCACTAGGCCCTAGTTTGGGTATGTAAAAGATGAAACGTTAACTGGTTAGATAAAACCTTGGCGGGGGTGGAAAATATGTGTGTGGGTATGTATAGAGATGATGAAGAGAGAGAATATGGGAGAGTCTGTTTTACTGAGCTCAGTGAATAGGGGAGAGAACAAAAGCAAGCTGGAGACATCAGGGAGTAAGAGAGGAGGTGTCCATGGCAATATTCTTTCTGTAGACTTTTTGTAACATGTCTAGTACACTGAGCCATTTTTTTCAGTGTTGTGGTCGGATAGCCTGGTGTGGCATCTCCAGATGCCACTTAAACATATAGCACTGCCAGTTAGAATAGCGTTTCCTGACGGAAGTGGAGTTAGTGCTGTGTCAGATTTGTAGGGCTCTTAGTCCAGAATCAAAAGGGACTACTTATTAGCGGGAGATCTTCAGAGAAGAGGAGGCAGTCCCTGTTTGCATGTGTGGATAGTCTAGGATCTGGAAAAACGTCTACAGACTTTCCCATCCTTGAAAGTTGCAGAGAATTCTTGTTTGCCTTCTGTCAACTGAGTATAACAGACTGAGGAGAGAAATTAAAAGTATAAGTACAGTGCATGATTCTGAGTAGTGAAGCAGAGCGAGCCCCCTTGCAGGGGGAGGTAAAAAAGGAGGTAATTACAAAAGAGTATGGTTGCACGGAGGAGTTTTGGTCTGAAAGGCAGCTTTCCTCATTTAGCTCAGAGAGACATCTTCTCTCCCTAATGCTTAAGAATTTGAAGACTTGGAAGAAACTATTTCCTAGGCTATTAATTGAATTGTTCTGATCTGTGTTAGCACTACTAATTTTGTGAAACTTTACCATCGTTTGAGCCTAACTTGCTTATTCTGTCACTTAACTTGCTAATTCTGTCACTTCCTGAAACTCATATAATCAGTCTGAAATTGCTGAATTAAAAATTTCAGGCTACCAAAATAGCCTATCATATTTGTAGGCATAGATGAGAAAAAGCATTATAGTTACAATATGTTCTGAGATTTTTTTTCTTCCCTCTTTTAAAGGAAATTGCACTTCAGCAAGTCATGTCCCATATTGGTGGTGTGAAAAAGGACATGATTATTTTGGAAAAAAGTGAATTTTCAGCACTTCGTTCAGAAAATGAGGTAAAAATCACTATCTTGGAAAGTGCTATTCTAGCACTTGCTTATTTTTTCTAATGATGTAAAAAAGCATCTTGTACCCAAGAGGTTGGCTGTGGGACCACTATGGTTTAACATCTTCATTAATGACCTTGTTGATGGGGCAGGGTGTACCCAAAAACAAAGGGTACAAAGCTGGGAGCAGCGGCTGATGCACCAGGCAGTTGTGCTGCCATTCAGAGGGACATCAACAAGCTGGGGAAGTGGGATGACAGGAATCTCAGGAAGTTGAACAAGTGGAAATGCCAAGTCCTGCCCCGGGGGAGGAACAGCCCCATGCACCAGGACAGGCTGGGGCTGAGCAGCTGGAAAGCAGCTTGGCAGAAGAGGTCCTGAGGGTCCTGGTGGACACCAAGTTGACCGTGAGCCAGCGATGATCCCTTGTGGCAAAGAAGGCCGACAGCCTCGTTGGCTGTGTTAGGAAGGCTGCCAGTGGGTGAAGGGAGGTGATCCTTCCCCTCTGCCTGGCACTGGTGAGACTTCATCTGGAGTGCTGGGTCCAGTGCTGGGCTCCCCAGTGCAAGGGAGACGTGGACATGCCGGACATAGTCTGACAAACGTCCACAAAGATCAGTAAGGGACTGGAGCATCTGACATGAGGAAAGACTGTGAGAGCTGGGACTGTTTAGCCTGGAGAAGAGAAGGCTCAGTGGGAATCTCACCAATGTATACAAATATATGAAGGGAGGGTATAAAGAAGACCGAGACAGGCTCTTTTCTGGTGTTGTCCTGTGACAGAGCAATAGTTAATTGGCACAGACCGAAATGTGAGAAATTCTATTTAAACATAAGAAAACACTTTTTACTGTAAGGGTGGTAGAACACTGGAATAGGATACCCAGAGAGGCTGTGGAGTCCCAATCCTGGAGATGCTCAAAACCCAACTGGACATGGCCCTGAGCAACCTGCTCTAGTTGCCCCTGTTTTGAGCAGGGGATTGGACTGGATGATCTCCAGAGAGAATATGCTACAGCTACACCTATTTCATGTATCTTTTGAAAGAGGTAAAGTAATAGAATAATTTGAGTTAGAAAGGACCTCTAGAGAACATTAGGTAGTTGCAGGCTGCAGTATCATTGCCATTTAGCCAGCTTTTCTTAAAGCTGAACAAACCCAGCTCTCTCTCCTCCTCATCCCCCCACACCCAACATAGGGTGCTGCAGCCCCCCATCATCTTCACGGCCCTCCCTGGACTTGCTCCAGTATGTCAACATCTGTCTTCCACCAGGGAGCCTAAAGCTGGACACAGCACTTCCAGTGCAGGCTCACAAGCGCTAAATATGGGGAAATAATCACTTCCCTTGGCCCACTGGATTTACTCTTGCTCGTACCATCCTATGCATTTGGCCACTTCTACTGCTGTGGGACATGGCCAGCTTCCGTCTTGTGCTGTTATTTGGAAGCGCACAGCACTGAGTAAACATGCATGTGTATACACATGCATATATCTATACACATACTGAGGACATAGAATTAAACCACACTCATTTTGCTGCCTTTTTTACATTATGGATTATAGTCATTGTTACTGATCATGCAAATTCATTAGTCTTTCTAGATTATGTGTTTTTATATATAGTAATAAAGTGTACAATTTTTTTCTACTCTCCCAGAAAATAAAACTTGAACTCCAGCAGATAAAGAAGCAAGTCATGGTAAGATACCATACCAATATAATTAAGAGTTAACACCTGTCTAGTTTGCTTTAAATAAAAAAAAATAATTGTTGCTTTCAAGACTTTATTTGAAAAGCTGTGCTTCATTGTTGTGATATGTAGGATACTGAAATTGCAGTTGATGGTATGCTGTGGGCTGCAGCAAAAACAATTCCATGCATACTTCATTTATGGTGACAGAGAACTGTGAATGGTACAAGAGTTGAAGGAATTACATGCAATTTACTTGCGTGTCCTTAATTTAGATTCAGAAAGTGGCTAACTGCCATGTCATGGTTATGGCTGAGTGAATTTCTGCATTTAGGGCTGCCTGTTACATGTAAAAATGCAACAGTTTGGTTGTTTTCTGTTTGTTTTTGGGTTTTTTTTTGTTGTTGTTGGGTGGTGGTTTTTTGGTGTTTGGGGGTTTTTTTGTCTGAAGACATATCTATTAGCTGTCCAGAATTTAAAATAGCTTTTAAAAGGTTTCTTTAGGCCATTAAGTTTGGGACCATTATGTTTGGTCCCATTATGTTTGGGAGCAAATGACCTTTGCAAGAAAACGGACTCTCTGGAGAAAACGTAACTTTGTTAATGATCATACAGATTCTTATTCTTATCAGGTTTAAGCATCAGTGCTGTGTTTCTGTTCTTTATGGTTTGCCTGTGTTGAATAGCACTCAAACATCAAAACTACCATCAAAACCAAGATTGTCTCAAAATCTATTATTTCAATGGGTGTGGAGTTATAAGCAGCCTTTACACAGAAACAAACATTCTTGCAACAGTGATTAAGATTGGAAACTGGGAAACATTAACTGTTTTTTAGAGAGTATGGTCATCTGACTTGAGAACTGCTGTTCCTTCTGTGATGTCCTTCTCAGCTGGAAGGATGGAGCATTCTTCTTTCTGTCAGATTTATCCATGAAACTGGCAGAATATTGGACTTGTTGAGCTGGCTGACAATGTGGTCAAACTCAGCCTAGTGCCTCATTGCCATTTCTCTCCTATTCTTTTCAATTTCTTTTTGCACTGTCATCTCCAAAAGGAGAACATAAATTTCTCAAGGCTAATCCTGAATGTTTTATATTGTGTTATGAAATGCTTAATGCATCTGGGTTTTCAGAATACCATTTTAAAATACATTTGGCATCTGATTTTTGAATTGTAACTTATTTTATGGTTTTAGTGGCATATAAAGTTAGTGTAATCCACTGGTAGAGTGGATCTGAGGATCAAGGATCTGAGTCATCTTTTCTTAAAAGCTAGGTGTCTTTAAATTTTAATTTTAACCTTGTGAGAATTTTGTTTGCTTGTACTTGTTCCTCTAAAAGACAAGAAGACACAATGTATAAAAATTTAAGAAAAACTTATTTCCAATTTTTTGATTCACTAAACTGTAATGACATCTAATTATAAACCAGTTAAAGTTCAAAAATTGAAACATAGCAATTGAGTCTAATTATTATTCATACTAACTTAATGAATTCTTGACTAGTTGACATTGGCCTACTTGAGAGATGCTTACTTGTTTTTAATAGTAGAATTTCCCAGAGCATCAGCAATCTTTTGCTTCTCCCACACATTCATCTGATTGGCAGTTTGCCTCATGACAAACTGTCAGCTGGGTGGAATTCCTGCTGGGAGGTTGCATTAAAATGGCAGCTGTCACTGAGAAAAGCAGGAATCACTTACAGCTATTGATGAAGTAAAGTGCAAGTGTATGGTCCTTTAAAAAAGTTAGATGTTTAAAAATATAATAAATATTTCCTGACTTCTAAAATGTCTGTAGCTTTTTCTGAAAGCCCTAGATGTAGTCTTTAAAAACAGATTTTTCTCTTACATTGGAAGGTTAGAAACTGCTTTTAAAGTTATCTTGAGCATCAAGATTGCTTCATGGAGGAAGTCCAACTTACCTGTGTACCTAGGCATGGATTTCTAGAAATCAGAGAGGATTATGGGATATATGAAACATTCCCAGCTAGAGAAGGATGTGCTCTCAATTAACTGCTGTTCTCAGTGTTCTGGTTTTAAAAGCAATTGTTATTTTTTGATTCTGAGATCCAATTCATACTATAGAACATGAGTATTTCCCGGGGAAAGAATAGGAATACTTAGACTATTGAAAGCTTTTGAAAGTACATTAATTGGAGAGAAGCTTGATTTCTGAGTTATGTAAAGAAAGGCACAATATATTTGTCTAATTTTTTCTGCTTATGATTAAATAGAAAATCTTGCTTACTGCTTTCTTTTATCAATTTTTTCCCATTAGGATGAAATTACCAAAGTTCGTGCAGATAACAAGTTAAACCTAAACCTAGAGAAGAGCAGAGTAAAAGAATTGGTAAGTTTTGGTTACTTTCTTCTAGAAACATCTAAAGAGTGAGTAATCTCCAAATTTGGGTTAGAGCATCTTACCCAAAGAGCATTTCCATATTAATTTATAGTATCATTCAGCTTCAAGATGATATTGGTCCAAGTTACTCATCCTTATGCTGCTATAGTACAAGGTGCTGCCATGTTTGGTTTTGTATGTCTATCTATTTTGATTTGTTTTAATATCAAGATTAACATATTACACTTAAATTTATTAGATATTTAATCTAAATATTCTGACTAGCTCCCTAGAGGCTTTCTATGTTATTACTGTATCTCTTTCTCTATTTTCACACTTAAGTAAATTTACACATTTCATTAAATTTATCATCATTGAAGATGTTTCATTTCCCTATAGCTACAGAATTTATAATGTAGCTAGTTTGTTAGAAAATACCTATTGTGAAAATAGTTGTAATTTTTTTTTTTTTTTAATTGTAATTGATACTGGTTCAGATTGTTTTGAACTTTGAAATATCTGGTAGAACTGAATTGATGTGATCTTAAATTAGAATAACGTAGGTGAAGAAGTAGAAGATTAACAAGTTTTTGCATTACATGTAGCACTCTAAATACAGTTCTGTTCCCATGGATTTTTTTTGTTTTTAATAGCTTTTAGGCTCTCAAAGAAATTGGATCTTCTAAACAGAAAGATCTATTAATGACATTTTTCTATTAATTTTATTTCTTATTCAGTCCTTTTTCACAAGTGTGTAATGAAGACTTAATATTTATCTCCAGTCTAGGCAATAAGAACTGTTCAAGTAGGTATCATTTATGTCTGTATGTGCCCCCTTGAAACTTTTCACAATGATTAGTTTAGGTAACAGCTGTGTCAGCTATTTAGTATAATGACTAACAGTCTGTTATCTCATGGTAGATGCTTGAATAAAGTACAACTTGAGCAGGTAGAATTCTTGTTTAAAGGTTAATACTTTATGCTAATGTTTTAAAAAAGCATCATATGAAATGTATTAACTGTGTAGATTGTAAGCTTTGCAGTACTTTGGGCTTAGAAAACCTATTTAAAACCAGTGATAAATTAGGCACTAGTGTTTTCTTGTATATTTATGTAGGATCCTGGAATCTGGACTCTGTCTGTTGCTCAGAACACTACATTGCTTTTCCTTGGAGGCAGTAAAAATAAACTTTGTAGTCTGTTGTGCAACTATAATTTCATAGTTTCTATGAAAACTGCTCTTTTCTTTTTTTCTTCCCCCACTCCCCCATTTGAACTGCCAGCTCTGCCATGCATGAACAGAAAAGGAAAAAAGCAGATGAATGGGGAGCGGGTTGTAGCATATATGCTGAGTTGGGGGTAAGACATAATCCAGTATTTTCTATAGTAGGCAGAGCATCATTTGCGTGGATTCTAATGTGACTTAGGACTAAATATCTAGCTTACTGAGAATAAAACTCAGGATAATTGAAGGTTACTGTGCATTCTTATTAAGTTACTATTCAGAAGAGAAATGTCCTAAGTTTAAATTGATTTAACTTGAAGCACTAAGTAAAATGTTCTTATCCTTTAGTTTTGCTTGGAATAAGTACTGAAGGAGAATTTCTTAATTTGTCAACACTGATGTGGGCAGTCTTTAACGTTTCAAACTCTAAATGCTTTACCTTTTAATTAGTTGCATTCAACTTTACATTTCTTGGAGAATCCTACATCACTTAGTGGATATCTGTTTATGCTGTGATTTATATCTGCAATGATATGGATGTGATTTAGAAACTCAAAGTATGGTACAAAATTCCATATATATTAATGTGTTCATGCATCACGATACCTCTAAGCTTGCTGTTAAAAATCTCAAGATGCATCTGACAAAACTGAATTTTTTTCTGCACTGTGAAAAACATGGACTTAAGGGGAAATCTCCCTGTTGAATTTCAGGGAGGGGGTTTAACATTGTCTTTCCTCCTTTTTTTATGCACTGGTGTTATTACAGATGTGTGGTGATGCCTTCCAGTAAAAGGGTGTATTTCACTGTCTTACACCTAAGTTTAAAATCCTTGGGTCTGACCTAGAGAGTTCTAGCCGCAAAACTTTAACAAATACAAATATCAGGAAAGAAGCTTGTAGAATAGAAATTTTTCAGAAAATGTGTATTTGGCTAACAGCATCTACTTAAAGTAAAACAGACAAACTATTTCAATCCATAAAATTGTTTATTTTAAATGTCGTGGTTCTTCTGATCGTGATGATCATTTTATTAATGTGAGGTCAAGTTCTTGAGGTAAAATTTCACCTCAAACGTAATTTTAATTAGATTCTTTTATAAATATTCTGCCATCTTACCACTTTCAAAAATGTGTATTTATATAAAATGTCTGAATTTCTTTTTTGTCCCTCTCTTCATTTTGCAGAATGTAGTGACTGTTTCATTAATTGTAGACATGCTGTTATTTGTCTTTGTTATGTCATTTTCCACATTTGTAGCAGCCTATCTCTTAACTTCATCTTTAGATCAGTCAAAAGTCCAAACAGAGCTCTGGATCCTTAAGGAGGGTTTTTCAGTGCTGAGGCATTTATGTAGATTAATCTGAGTTTAATATTAAAGTGGAATAAGCTTCCAGAGTGGAGGAAAAATAAAGCAACTTTCCACATAAGAATGTCAACAGATGAGGTTATTGCTGTGTAACTGAGGGTGCCTGATGACCTTAATACTCTGTGCTATAGACCGGCCGTTTAGCAGCTGTCTATGAATAATTGAATTGCTCCGGTAGTGGGACAGGAACCATTATAGATGTCAAGGTAAATCATGCCTGTTCATGAGTCAGAAAGGTAACCTGCCTTAAAGGTATGCTTCTTTAATTTGGATTTAACTTTCCTTGAACCCAACTAGCTATAACTTAAAAATAAGCCACCATTTCTGACATTGCACAAATTAATGGCTTAACATGAGATACAAATGTTCTATATTTAACAAATATATCATGAAATGATGGTCAGAACAATACAAATGGTGAGCACATGCAATGCTGGCTAAACATTTCTTTGATAGCTGAGTTTGATACGATGTTTTAAAAAATGTACTCCCCTTCCTGAAGAAAGTAGATGGTTCAGTCTTAATTGTGCTTGTATGCTTGATGGATTAGTTAACTGTTGCAGAGTTATTTACTGTTTAGAGTTATAGTTCTTTGTTTTTCAGAAATGCAAATCTGTCAATCTTTCTTCCACCTGCTTATTAATATGTACAGTTTTTGCATAAGATGAGTGTCTGATGTACTTGTTGCACTTTACAGTTCGGAGGTACGGATGAACACCTGTCTAAATTGTGCTTTTCCAAAGGACAATAATTGTCCTACAATACTGTCTCCCAAGTGTTGTCAGACAATAATCTTGTCCAGATTCAGTGTTCTACAGAATTTGGAAACAAAGAAATGTGCTTTTAAGTGTGGGGGAAGAAGTTTAACAACAATATCATGTTTATCTTTTTTTTTTTTTCCCCCCCTCCTCTCCCTCTAGTACTCACTTAATGAAAGAAAACTACTTGAAATGAGGACAGAAATAGTGGAATTGGTAAGAACTTGGTAGCTGATTATTATGCAGCAAATCTTTTTGTACTTGTGTTATAGACCTGGTATTTTTTTGGAGTTGTTCTGTCTTTAGGCACTTGAATGTACAAAATGTCATTGTGCTTTATTATTTCCCTGTGTATTTTCGTATTGGTACAGATAACTAATTGTCTATAGAATAAAAAGGCTTTCATACATATTATTAGACCCTCTGCATGTATGTATAAACTGTTCAGTGGTCACTCTGTTTTGAAACTTCATGCATATAGTATTTTCTCTAGATGGAATTCTGCTCTTAATGTTAGTTTGTGAAATTAATTTTTTCCCCCCCCTGTGCGCAGTGAGACTGAAACACATTGCTAGATTGATTTGGCTTCATTTTAGGGGAGGTTTTTACCAAGCACTTCCTCTTCCTTTTGTTTCCTTTCTGTAGTATAAGGAATTATCCCTAGGAAGATGTGTAGCAGTAAATCATTAAATGATTCACAGTGTTTCAGTAGTGCCGATTTGAAAATACCAGCAACTCAGCAGCTGTTGTTCTCAGTTTACAAGTTTGATCTTTCAGTCTTTTCTGTGTCATAATCCTATCCCATGTCTTTTACAGAAGTCCTGTCTTCTGTAATCAGATTCTGAATTTGTGTGTAGCTGTTCTTGTGGTAGAATTCATTACAAGGTGAAGACATGCTTTTTTACATCAGAAGACCAATTCTCAGTTTTTCTAATGATCCATAAATCTTTATGCTCGGTATGTTTTTGTCACAAGAGACTCTTAGACTTCTCAATAGCTCTTATAATTGAGCAGTGACTTTAATATCGGTGAGCCAGACAACAGATTGAAGTTCACGTTTATGCTACTAGATTGAGATAAGAAGGCATCCAGTTCTGCCACTTTCTAGATTACGTGTTAAGGAATGTGTAATCGTATAAATTTCCTGAGTTCACCAAATTATTCAATTCCTTGGATATAATCAGATAGGAATGAACTTGTTCTCTTTGAATTCAAGTTAACATACATTTAAGGAGGAACCAAAAATACAACTTGAAGGGATGGGTTACATTTCTAAGTAAACTAGAAACTTTTCAAATTGCATCATTTTGTTGCTTTGTTTTTTAGCATGCGCAACAAGATCGAGCTCTGACCCAAACAGACAGAAAAATAGACACAGAAGTTGCAGATCTGAAAACAATGCTCGAATCGCACAAACTTGATAATATTAAGTACTTAGCAGGTAAGGAATCGGATGTTTGTCTGTGATAGTGAAACTGTTAAACATTGTTAAATGTTTGGCTCTTGATTGACTGTATTCATAAAGGCCCTGACTGGAGGGAAAAAAAAAACAACTTTAAATAGTCTCAGTCAAGATTAGCAGCCTTATTTCTGTACTTAACCCAGACAAAGTTTCCTATGATTTGCAACTTTATTTTGCATGGGTTATGGCTGTATGACTTCTTAGTTTTTTCCTCTGCTTTATGCTGTAGTAATAATGTGTATGAGAAATCTAAAAGACTGCCTGTTAACAAGGGCCAAAAAGTTCTTGTATGCCTGACTTAATTTATAAAAGCAGCCTGCTGCATGCATTTCTAGGATTTCTTCATCTGTCTGATGGAGATCTATATGCCAAATGGAACATTTCAGCTTTTCTAACTGTTCAGCACCATGTGTTCTTTAAACTTTCATTTTTCAGGCATGTGCATAAGAAAAATACTATATGTGTGTGTGCCTACATTATTGCCCTAGATAACTAATATTTTGACATTTTTCTACTGAGTGTGCACTGCTATTAAATGAGCAGGTTTGCAGTAGAAAATTATTCTTCTGATTTAGGTTTTCTGATTATTCTTTCACAATGGATTTTGTCACAGGTACAATCGTTTAGGTCTATTCATGGTACTGTACTTCAGGCCTATCCTTTAGAGAGAACCATTACTGGAAAATAAAAGGCAATTTATTAAAATGAGAGGAATTCTTTTCCCCACCATCCCTACTCAAAAACATGTTGAACTCTGCATGGAAAAAAAATTAAAAATAATTTGCATTGTGTTTGAAGTGGTCCTGTTGCAAACAGTGACAAAAATCTTTTGTGTGTATATCTAGAAGCCAAAAGTTGATGTCACTTACATAGAAATTTTAAAAATTGCAAACTGATAAGCCTTGCTAAAGATAGCTTTAATTTATTTCTTTGCTGACTGTGATTTAATAATCCTGTTATTCATTTCCTCACTTTACAATTGTATCTTGCCATATTGATCTTTTCTGGAATGGTAAGCAGCTAAGGGTTTTTCAGCCTTTTGATAGTTTTCTAGCCTAGTTTTCCTGCATACTTTTTTTCTTTCTTTCTTATTTGTCATTTTTGTGCCCTTTCACCTTGAAATTGTTTGTTGTAAATTAAAAAACTTATTTTCTTAATGGGGAAGGGGTGGTGGTTACACTTTTAGTATTGTAGTAAGACGTGTACATAGCTTTCTGAAGAAATGTTCCGAGAGCTAATGATTTATTGTCTCCATTTTCCTCCCCATTTTTATTTTCTTTTAGGTTCAGTATTTACATGCCTTACTGTAGCACTGGGATTTTATCGTTTATGGATATAATAAAACATCAGTTTAAAGGGCCTTATATTGTCTTGGTTTCTGGAAAAAAAGAAGTTTTATCTTTGCCTGGACTTTAACCAAGTCTTGACGTTTGTTTGTTTGTTTTTGTTGGTTTTTTTGTAAAGCAGACTGTATTGAGAATGTAACCAAAGATGTGCCTAGAAACAAACTGTACACATCATGCATATTTTGAAACTTACCTCTGATGAAGGCATGGTATACATATTTCTGCCATTTCCCTCCATTCTGAACTGCAGTACACCTTACTGCTACAAAGTGTGATATAAGCAAAGACTGGCATTCGTACCAATCGTATGGGGCTGCATGCTGTAGAGAAGAATCTATGGAATTATGTTCCATTGCCTATTCAGACATGCTTGCCAGAGTCAGTTGCATGTATCAGACTGAAGTCTTGGTTATTAATGTAAAACTGAAACTACACGTTTTGTGGCTTGGAGGCACTCTTGTATAAGTAGAATTTGTGTTAACTGAATCATGCTTAATTCCCTCCTCCTAACACTTGTTCATACAGTGTACATACTATCAAATATTTAGTTTGCTATTTTTATAATGTTACAGATATCAGCTTATTTTTCAGATGGCCGTCCAATCAGTCATCTTTCATGGAAGATTACTGTGTAATGATAGCAGTGTTTGCTGATAGTTTTGTTTGTAATATATTTGTAGAGATTTTTGTGACTAACTTGCTTTTGGTACATGTAAGTATCTGATAACACTTCCATATGCTAATCTTTAACTTTACCACTGTAACTGGAAGTTTGAAATGCAGTAAAATACACTAGTTGTGTTAATTTACAGTTAAGTGATACAGTGTCTCTGGTGCTGCCTTCTTGATGGAGGGGAATTGATGCTTCTAGAAAGGAAAGAGATTTTAAATGGTGGTTATGAAGCAGTGTCTTAGGCGAGGGAACTGCAATACCAACAGTCTTCTGGGTTTTTTGTTGTTTTACTTAAAAAAAAAAATCCTGTTGGTTCTTCAAATGTGGAACTTTGATAGTGATTATAATAATGAAAGCAGTAGTAGAGACCTGCAAGGATGTTTAATCCAGTTCTGAGCAAGCCCATGTGAACTAGTAAGTGCAACTGAAAGCAGTGAAGGAAGGCGTCCAGCATATCCAGATACCTGTCATTCTTCCACTGATGAAAAGGCTGGTTTAGTAGCAGAGCTGCCATCTGTGTCCCTTCAGTTAAGGGAAATTTCCCTTTCTTGCTTGCCCTTGGGAAGAGAGAACAATCTATGCACTGGTAATAAATGCTGTTAGAGCACAATCAGGCTTTGCTTAATGAAAGTAAAGCTGTTTGGCTACTTTGTGCCTGTACTGTAATAACCATTTAACTTTTTGGTGGTTGGGAGTGCCAACTTTGATCATGTGCAAGTGTGGAGGAAGAGATGCATGCCTGTAACAATACCATACCTGAAATAAAGAATTTTGAATACTTCATAGAATATGCTGAGTTTTCATTATAAATGCAACTTTTTAATTTGAATTTAATCTTTGTTTGAAGGTAAGTCACTGCTAATAGGACTTTTAAGCTAAGAATTAGCAAAGTTGACAGCCCTCTAACACACTGAAGAGAAAAGAACAGTCAATAATGTAAGGAAAACTATTATTGCAGAATAACAGCCCCTGTAAATTGAATGAATCTATATTCAAGGTCTTCACTCTTTTGTTTAATAAATATTTTTTTGTACTAACTTATAGGACTTGACACTTTCTCAAATTAGACAAGCAATAATTTAACATTTGGAATGACTTCAGTGTTGGTTCCTATCTTCCCAGGACAGATGATTCTATATATGTCTATGTAATCAGTACATCTTTGCCTGTATGCCTGAGCATCTGATAAATGGTTGCTAAAATAATTAATTAGAACTAATTTTAAATATAGGATCTATCCTGCTAAAAATAGATACTATACAAATAAATTTCTTTTCAGGGCAGGTGGAGGGAGGAAGTGAAAGATTATAGAGCAGCATTGTCCTGGAATTAGCAAAGTGTCAGGAAAACTAACACTTCTTGGTGAGTGTTCTAGACAAGGAATAAAGTTAGTATGTCCTTCAGGAAAAGGACACTATAAATAGAACATTATTATTTCCTAGCCCATAAAGTCTTGAAGTGTGATGTAAAAGCTTGTTATTCCTATCCTATGTGCATATGTGCAAAATCTTAGCTCCTGTTTCTTCTGATTTTAAAGATCAGTTTAGCAATCTTTCTAACACCGTCTCGTCATGTGTACCACATGTATTTATTGGCATTCCAAAAAGATAGAAAATCTCTCCATGTATTTCCAAACACAGATTCTTTCAAAGAGAGATTTAAACTCAAAGAATGAACCTTTTGGTGCAGCAAGAGCAAATACATCAGAACATACTACTAAATATTTCTTGAAAAGCAACAGTTGAGTGTCAAATGATCGCTAAATTCATAAATAGGAGACCAAGTTGGCAATTCTCCAAATTTTTTTCTGTAAGACTCTTTCTGTATCATGCTGTATATTGTCTTTAATTTGAATCGGTAGTAATTCTAAATGTACAGAAATACTTTTCAGGTCTCTGGCTTCAGATTTTGATTTTTAACTTGCAGAGCTCTTTCAAAAGATGTAAGTGAAAAATAAATGGGACTGTTTCACCTTAAAACCACTTCAGCTGTGGAAAAACTGCAGTAGCTCACCCTTGATTCAGAAATGTAGCTGTTCATTTCCTGCCTGGCAGGAAAAAAGTAAAAAAGAAAAAAAATGTATCTAGAAATGTTAGATCTCTCAGGCTCTCTCTTTAAATTACTTTGCAAGAATAGAGGATGCAGCTGAAGCTGAGCTCCAGCTCTGCTTTGCTTTCAGGAAGAGCCCCTCTCTATTGAGGGTATGTAAGAGCAGCAGTCTGCCTATGTTAAAACTAGTTGTGAGTTTTCCCTGTGAATGTCCATGTTCACACAGCAAAGGCTCCTCCGTAAGGGAGCCGTCTCCTTTTCATGGCATTTATTAGCTAAATTGTTTGCTTCAAGTATTTTCTTACTGTTAAATCACATACTGTCTAGCCCTTTCTCTGGTTGCATCATTCATTTCCCAGAATGTTGTAGAGTTGTACTTAAAGCCACGAGTTGACAAATGGAAACATATTTTTAATGTAGGTATGAAATCTGCTTCAATTTTTCTAACAACAAATGTTTTGGTTTACTAGAATAAGGCTTATTCTAGTTGTGAATATTCACTTAACTGGCCTTTTCACGAATGGTGAAATCTTAGCTCCGTGGAGCTATTAACAGTTTCTGTTGACTTTGGAGAAGGCATGCTTTTACCTTGTAGATATTTTGAGTCATACTGCTTCAGTGGACTTTTCTCTTCTTACTCTTGCTACCATCTGTAGACATCCCACACTAAAACTGGTGGAGTTTTTTGTGTTTGTTGGTGTTTTGGTTTTTTTTTTTTTTTTTTTAATCAGCAAAGTTAGCTGAATTCCTGTGACTACTTCCTTTGAACTACTGGTTGCAAGGTGTGAGCAAGACTTAGTTTAGCATCTCCCACTGAGTCTTCAGGAATCAAGTAAACTGCCTTTATTATAATTTCTGCAAGAAAATTCAGTATTTAACAAAACTGCTATGTAAAGTCTCTTTTCAAGAAGTAAGTACACTGTAAAATTGATATTTTAAATGTTTTTATATATTGGGAAAAGTTGTATTCAGAAAATAAATATTGATTAGTTTGACAAAGGTGGTTTCTTTTTAATCATTTTTTCCTTCAATTATCTGTGTCTTGAGTTTATAGGGCTTTTTGTTGTGGGGTGGGTTTTTTTATGGGAGACTTTTGTTGTTTTTCAGAGTAAAGCTTTCTGTATAAGCAATTCATTTTCTTCAGCCCCTGAAGAGACGGTTCATTTGCAATCAAATATGTGCATGGAATATTGGGGTTTGCTTTAATCAGAAACAAGTGCATATACTCTTTGAGATGGGAGCCTGCTGTGTCTTTGTCAGGAAAGCTCCCTTTTGGCTTAAAACATGTTTTTTACCCTATTACAAAACATTTTAAAGCAGTAGTGTTGATTTTTTTTATTTTCCACTTAAATTCTGCATCAGAGCAATTGCCTCTTATCCTTAATGTGCAGTTTTGTAACTAGATAAAGATCACAGAGGGAAGATATCAGTGTTTGCATAGTGTTCCTTTGAAATCTGTCCATTCCAAGAAAAGAAGATTCCAGTTTTCTTGGGAGGATGCCCAGGTGGTATAAAAACCAAAATACTGGAAATGAGTAACAAAGTATTGCGGCAAGTATCAGTCTTGGGCCAATGTTTATCCCTGTAGTGAGGCACGTTAATGTGTTGTAATATTTCAAATACCCTGCCTCCTTTTGCTGTGCCGATATGCGCCCTATCAAACCCTTAGAAGTTCATTCAGTTCCCCATTGTGTTCTGAAATTATATCAGCGTGATTCGAGTCATGACTAATCCTACTCATGCACGGTCTCTCCTTGTTGCACGAGTAAAAATGTAGTGAGGAAAAAAAAATGGGTGGTGTGTTGTGGTTTTGGTTGTGTGTTGTGTTTGGTTTTTGTTGTTTTTTTTTTTTTTTCCTCCTGCAGTTAAGTGGCACATGTTCTCTGAGAACTTTGAACAGATCTATATGGTACATGAATACAATAAAGGCATACTTATAGCAGGCAATTGTATTTGGTCAAACCAAGCTTGTATACAGGGCTCCAGGGTTTGCTCCAGAACTGATAGGGTGAGTAATAGTTGTGTCGGCAGGGGTGGGAAGGGAAGCAGGGCAGGTTTCTCAGCATGAAGGGTAAAACTTAGAGTTTATACTGTTTATACTTTAATCTCCAGCATGCTTTGGTCCTCCTCCGTTGTCAGAAATCTTGTAGTCCTCTTACGTAGGACTGTCAGCAATGTATATTACTCCATGAACAGGCAACTACTAAATATGTCACTTTTGATTGTGATTTTGTCCAAAATAACTTGTATTGCTCCCAGTCATTCTCCTGTTTTTACCCAGGATCTATTTTCTTGTTGGAAAGGTGTACTAAGCGTTACATATTTACAAAGTTCTCCCAGTGATGCAAGAAATTAATAAATACAAAGGCCACTTCAGAAGCTCCCTTTAAAGACTCTTTACCACAGCCAGATCCAGATATTGGCTGGAGATTTTGATAATCTTTTATATCTTGTCTTTCAAAGAAGTCAGTTCTAGTGCCTTGCGATTTACATGCAGAGTTCCCTTGCGTTCCTTGGACGCCAGCTAGGCCAAGGCACTAACCGCTGCCTTGTCTGAGCCACTGAACTCTTCACTGAGCTTTTAAGACCAAATAAAGCTACAGGCATGAGCCTATACTAAAAAAAAATTAACCACTGCTGATGCACAGATGAGACCCAGCATGTCTAGTGTGGATGCTGCATGTGGGTTTTACATTTTTCATTCAGTTTTTTTTTTTTTCACGTAGTTAGTTACCTTGTCTCACATTGATGTATTCACATTGCAGTACCAGTCAGAAGTACTGGGTTCTGGGAAGCTTTTAAGAAGAAGCTGGAATTCTATGAAAGTTGAGGAGAAAAAGTGCAAAATAAGGCTCACATTTCCACAAGTCCATAGGAAAATTCTTGCAGAGACTTTAGTATTTTTGTTTCTTCTGAAAAGGAGCCTTGTTTAAAAATTAAGGTTTTTTTTTTTTAGAAGCTTCTGAGTTGATTTTTTTTTTTATTCTCCTAGCCATGTTCCTAGTCTATGCATTGCAGCATACTCCTCTGTGACTTGTTTCATTTTTAATGAAAATTAAAAATTGGGGATACCCATGACCACAGCTCTCAAAAAAGCTATGCTAAGATATTGCTCTTTTTGCTTTTCAGTAAAAATGCATCCAAGACTTCAGAAAAGTTAACAGTATATTGTCTGCTAAGCTGTTAAGTAGTTAACTTGTCTTGCTTGAAACAGGGTCCCGGTTTGCCCTAAGGTGTCAGACCATGCCTGACAAGTTATAAATTTGATGATTCATAAAGTGCGGCTAACTGGGGGGTTGGGAACGTCAAAAGAAGCTAATCCTGTTTGATAGAGAAAACAGTGGTAGTCATCAGCTAACAAAGCAAAAATATGCTCACTGTGAAAGGTAAATGTTTAATAGAAACCTTATCGCCATTTACATAAATGCCAGTGTTTTGAAAGAGATTTTCTTTTTCTTCTGTTACCTAACAGGAAAAAAAATGCATGGTTCTGTACTTGGACACTCCTAGCTCATTTTTCTTTGCAGTTCCTAACTTCAGATATTCAATATGTCATTTAATAAATACGTTTTTGTATTCTCTTAGGTGCTATTTGAACTTTCAACATTGTTTTCAAGCTGCTTCCCCCCACCCTCCCCTAAGGTTGTAGAGAGATTTGGAGGAGGGAAGGGTTGGTTTTCAGTTTGTTCTTAATGAGGGATTTGATGTATTTCTTAATGAAACTGTGTTTAATGCATGACCAATATATGACCAAAGGCTCTCTTGTAAACCCTTACTTGTTCACTGAAGTTAAAAGCTTATTTATATGAAGGTTTCATGATCAATCTTCTGATTGATGCTTGTTTAAGTTTTTGTACAAATTGTATTTCAAGTAGCAATTTAAATATTTTTGTACACTATTAGTGTATCACCACATTCAGCAAAACCACAAGACCCTGAGGTACTCAAATATCTCTGAATAAAACAAGCCACAGGATCATGTATAAACAGATACAAATATTGGGGGGCGGGGGGCGGGAATTGCAAGGTGCTAGAAGACTGTGTACTGTATAAATATCTAAGATACCAAATAGATAAGACTGTAGCAACAGTGAAAGAAAACATAGCAAAGCCGGTTACTTCAATCCATAAATGAAGGTTAAGGCACGCAGTTCCTCTTTGCTCCTGGACAAAACCCAGCAATAGAGACAGACGGTTACCAACTGCCTTTGCAGCGTGTGTAGCTGCCTGTTCCTTTAACTGGTGGTAGCGGTGTGTTAATCCAGAAAATGGAGGCTTATTTTCTCTGCTTTTCTGTTGTCCTGGGATGAAACGCTTTATAGCAAATACGTGAAGTTTTATATAAGCTGAATTAGGCTTAGTGGGAAAATCATAACTTAAATGCGATTGGGGGGGGGGGGTTGGTTGTTTTTTTAGATCTTTTATCTATGTTGCTCTAATGTACTGTGTTTGAGTCCTGATTGCAAACTACCAAAGGTTGATTGTTCCTTGATAATTACCCTTACTGAAGTAACAGGTGGGCTAGGTGATGTGGTGATAAGTCTAAGTCAGAATGAGCTGTAGTGATGTTCATCAGATGGAATTACTGTAGAGAGATGGCCAAAACCAAGAACAGTAAGTTGCTTCTTGAAGCACTGCGAAAGAGGGGGAAATACTTGAAATACATACACATAATGAAAGGGAAGAGCTCAAGAAATGGTAACGTTACAGAGGGCCTATGAGCGATAGCAGGTAGCAAGTTAGTTGCTAAGTTACGAGGCAATTTTGGACAGCAGCTATGTAGGCAAGGATGGTTTAACGGGTCTGTGCCGAAGTTCCCATGTTCAGAGATTATATGGAAGCATTATGTCAGCGTTAAATCACTGCACACAGAGTACAGCGACTCTGTTGCTGGGAAAGATATCTGCGCTGCCGGAGAAAGGAGCTGCCTTGCGTTCTGCTCCCTCTGGGGGAGGGGGGGGGTCCCAGCCTTTGTGCCTCGCTCTGTCCCACACTCAGATGAGTCCTCCAAATTCCAGCTCCTACTGGGATAATTATACAGGGAAATCCAGCTGTTGAGAGCAGAGAGGTAGTTCCTGCCTGGTTTTTGTAGCACTTCCTACCAGGGCTGCAAGCACTTAAAAATTCTGTCCCCTCGGAAGAGATCCCAGCCTGCCTGAGGGTAGGAAACAATGGGCCCTTGGCATAATTTTTTCTGCAGTGGGGATGAAATAGGACTGTTGAATGATAAAAAGAGACTCTAATCTTTTGCTGGGATCCCAAGGGCTGAAGGGCTTTTCTCCCAGAATGGATTCTAGCCTTTCCAAAGACAAAGAATGGTGAATTCAGTAATGAGTCCCTAGCTAGCCAGCATAATAGATTCGCTCTATTTAAACCTTGTCCCAAGAGACCTGTATGTGGGTTGTTTTTTTTTCATTTGTGGTCTATGCTACCATAGAGCTCAGATCAATAAAACTGCTCATCAAATATGTAACTAGCATTTGTGATGGAGATTGATAAATATGGCTAAGCACAGCTAGGTACTACACAGACTTTGTTTCTTGCACTGGTGCATAGGCTGTTGCCAGAATCTTGATTTCATTCTTTTTGGTATGTGATCAGTGTTAGTTAACTAGTCAGACTTAAGAAGCCACATTTGATCTTCATGACAATTATGATTCTCTGAGCTCTTTCCCTAGTACATCCAACTTAATTGGCCGTGGATTGCTACCTCCAGTAGTATGGGGGGCTTTTCAAATAATATAAAGGAAAGAATACTTGGAGATGTAAAAGGAAAATTGCATGAAAAGAAGTATAGTTTTACCAAGGGTAGATTGTGGCAGACTAATTTGGCAGCTTTCTTTGGTAATAACTGTATAACAGACTTCGTAGGCAAAAGAAACACAATAGATGTGATAGATCTTGACTTCAGGTTCACATAATCTAACTTGAAGAAGAACCAAAGATAATGCTGTTAAGAAGTAACCTCATGATGGGAAGACAAAAAGTTCCATTTGCTGGTGTTCAAGAAAGACCAATTCAAACTACAAGCGTTCTGGAGATGGGTTACTAAGATGTTCAGAAACTTGCTTTATTTAGCCTAACAAATGAAAACTGAAGCTAAGCTGACGCTGGGTGTGCTCTCAAGGGTACTGTGTTAGTAGCAAAGACAAGAAAAAGGAAAGAATTATTGAAGGCGAAGGATACAGACTTGCCATAAGTACATTTAGGATGGAAATTATAAAGATGTTCCTGACCACCAGAGAATTTAGGATTTAGAACAGTGATCCAGTAGAAGCAGCAAGAAGAAATCTGGTTGGAAGACTAGCATGAACCAACATGTTCACATTATACTGTGTGGTGCTTATGTTAGGAAAGACAGGACTTCACAGGGAACTTACCTCTGTTGTAGGTTTATATAAACACTGGGAGAAATGTTTTTTATTTTTTTGGCTAGCTGGAGACTTCTACTAGAATTGTAACTACAACATTATATCCATTGGTTCAAGTGTCAGGTCTATGTCAGCATTTTTCTACAATAATTTCAGTAGATCAAAAAACACATGTCATGCCCTAGTGTTCAATGAATATGAAAAATGTGATTTTTAAAGTTTTTTGGTTTGGGGTGGTTTTTTTCAGTCTTCTAATCTCCTGCCAATGCATCTGAGATAATTTACTGCAAAACTCAAGACAGCACTAATGGGCTACTCCCCTCAATATAGCATGAGTTTGAAAGGGGAAACATCTAGATTCTGAAGTGCACTAAGCCTTATTTTCATCTTGAAATAATCTTTTAAATTTCTTTAAAGATATTTTTAATATATGTGAACATCTAATTATAGCTAAAGATAATTTACACTTCAATTATCCTCCCTTCCTGCTAGGTCCTCGGCAGATGAACAATCCCAGGAAAAGTCTTCACCCTGGGTGCTCTTTACCTCACTACACCTTAATGGATCTTCTGTCCTGCTCCTAGAAGTCCAAAGGTGAAAAAGGGTGAGTGTCTATGTACGTGTGTGCGCACGTGCAGGGAGGGCAAGGAAGAACACATCTGCCCTGTTTTACAGTCACTGTGCCCAGCCCTGGTGCTTGTGCACACAGTTAGGTCTGTACACACAGTCCTGGTATGCACAGAGGAGTTTCTCACACTCTTATGAAAGCCATTTCTTAGAGTGCCCAAATCCTAGGCCCACAAGCAATTTGGTTGTTTTACAGTCTTCTCGACCTACTTCTACGGTCTGCACCTTCCCTTCCCTACTCAGCCCCAAAACTGCAAAAGCCAACTCATTTCATGGCAGCCTGAGCCCCGCTCCATGCTGGTACCTCCCCGAGGTTCCTCTGCGGCTCCGCGCTGTCCTGGTCCTGCGAGACCTCTGGCCGCAGGTCCGGAGTGGTATTTCAACACCTGGCATCAGCCCAACTGAGACTGATAGGAAGCTGCAGCCATTTTGAGGGGAAATGGATAAAATGGAAGCCTTTCCTGGTATCTTGATGGCACAAGTAACCTCTGCTCCTTTTCCGTTCACCAACTCCAACTGCTGGTCGTCATCCAGTTCTCCGATGTTGCAACGCTGCACCGCAAGCCTCTGTTTTCTCAGGCTTTGCTCTGTAGCCCCCCGCTGCTGGCAACACGGTGCTTCGCATTTGAAATGACCCACATCTGCTCTTCCTGAAGTGCTGTATCGTGCCCTCCTCAGCCAGTGGAAGAGTTGCCGTAACTGAGATGTTAAGGTGTGATGGCGAGAGGAAATCAAGGGATTTGAGAGGTGCAAGCTTTCAACTTGCCTGTCCTCAGTCATTTACTTCTTTGTTTAGGTTTGCTGGGGAGAAATAGATAAGGTCCTTTAAAGAAGGTTCTTAATTGGCAGCTTGGTAAAGCGGCAGTGGGAGACTGTATTGGAGAAACTGGAATAAACAACTAAACCAAAACATAAGGTCATGATTCAAGCAAATATGCCAGAGGGAGCACTCACAGCAGACGATGTTTATTGCTCAATGTAGTCTAAAGTCCAAGCAGCGCGCGGACGCAGTCCAGTGGAGCTCTCCTAAAGCTGGGAATGGAGGGGCGCACAGGGAGCGGACCTCAGAGGAGGCAGCGTGTTTTCCTTTGGAGAGGGGCAATAACGATTGTGCAGTAGACTGGAAATATTTAACCGTATAAAAGGTCTCAGTGTTAGCAGCAGCAATAGAAGCTTTTGCACATTTCTTTATTAAAAAAATAAATCAGGCATTAACTTTTAGCGTGAGATAGCAGGTCAGTCACCATTTCTTACACAAAATATTGCAGCTGAAAATGACTGTGGGAAAACTTCCTAATTAGCCCTGTTGGTTTTTTGTTTTTTAAGAAGAGAAAAGTAGCTGAACTTCTGAATCTAGTTTCCTGTGGAAACAAAGCTTACGCAATCAGTGTTTGTCCTGTACCTAATAATTTTGTAACCCTGTGGCAAATCAGTTTTTGATGAAAGTTGGAAGATAATGTTAGACATAATTTTATTTCTTTTAAACATTTCATAAAATCTGGCAGCAGGATAAGGGACAGAGAGTCAGGTTACTGCCTCGATTGAAGAAAAGGCAAGAGGATCTCAGCCATTAGATGTTGCTTGCCAGCCAGCTGGCCAGCCAGCACACGCGTGCCGACAGTGAGCGTTTTTATAGCTCCAGACTAGTCCCAGAGTTTGTTGTCTCTTGGTAGCGACAGTGTCATCGGAGAGCTGGGATTATTGTGGTGAAGGAGAAAGAGATGTGGGACAAAGGACACAAATCCATAGGAAATCAGGCTTCATTAGTTCTGCTGCTCAGGAACAACATGTTTGTCTAACAATAGCTTTCTGCCCAAGCACATACGTCAGAACCAGATTAGATTTCTATTTGCATACCTCCGTACCTTTCTCAGGAATGCCTCCGGCATAAAACTCCTCAATTTCTTTCTTCCTGAAGGCATGGCTCTCTCCTGGAGAGTAACTGTAAAAGTTGCATCTTATTTCTTAATAGATTTATTACTTTGTTTACTTAAAGTCAGATAACTGGGTTTAATAACAACGTCAAATGTTTGCTGCTTTTTTTTAATCCTCTTGGCTCTTCAGAAACAACATGACAGAGAGGGCGAATGAGCTGGATGCAATTCCACGTTGTGCACACACACTGAGAGCTGAACCTGAAGACAGTATTGTTGTGCAATCTAAACAAGGCATAAATTTATCCTACAGAGCCCTTGTAGCCGATGATCTGAGAGGGAAAGAATCCAATGGATTTCTGAAGCATAGGATGAGCCTGTAGCACTGACAGGAAGAACGGGATTTTTTTGTTTTCTTGTAAACTGAGCATATTTTATATGTACTTGTTGAAATAATAAGCATGGAAAAAAGCAAAACCACAAGAAGACTTTACAGCCACTGTTCAGAGGAATGCTGTAGTATCCAAGGGAGTTTTTAATCTGCAAGGAGAGAAAACAGGAGCTGTGCTCTTCTTTCTGTCTTATGTAGTCTAAGGTCTGTATTATGCTCATTACAATGATATCAGTGCTTCTAAATTAAAGTAGCAATGCCCAGATTCCACAGGGATGTGTGTCACAGAAATGCATGTGCTAGTAATTAAAACAGAATTTTCAAATATTGCTTCGGATTCAGACAAGAACCTTTTTTATGCAGTTGTGTAATAAAAAAAGGAAGCTAGAGCCAAACGGGGAGGGCAGCATTAATTCGTGACACAGCCACTGACACAACATGAGACCTTGCACGCTATTGTTGCGGCTGGCCACACCGAAGAAAAGAAGTGTTCTCAAATACTAGGTAGCATTTCAGAAGCTCAGCTTTTATGGAAGTCCATCCAAACCCCAGCTGAATGTTCCCACTGCTAACCACTTTGAAAATTCACTCCAAAGAATAACTAGTCACCTAGAAAGAAAATGAGATACAATTACAATAAAGCAGATATTACTTTATTAAATCCTACCACTCGTCTACTCAGTATCCAGCCATGAGTATTGTGCCTTTTCAGGGGCAAGTATTTGATGTTTCAGGGGGGAAAAAAAGGCTCAAAGAGCCAAATAAGCTGCACTGTACTTCATGAGGGTAGGGGATAGTCCTTCCTGATCCCCCCATGGACAATGGGTTTGTGAAAAGAAATACAGAGCAATTACCCTAATCATAGTCTTAGCAAACATGATTAATGATCAAACAGTTTTCCAACGTTTTGGCAAATCCTGTCTTAGTGTTATTTGCCTTGAATTCCTCCCACTGCAATAAGCTGTGTAAGTTGACAAAATTCAAATGCAAAAAGCACTACCTTTCGTGTCCCGGGGTGCTATAACTTGATTATATCCAACCTACTCTTTAGTAGCTGACCTAATTTCTTTTGTTGTTGTAATTTTATAAGGAAGTTTTTACAGACTCTTTGTACACGATCTTTGTCCAAGGTATCTTGGACAAAAAAGGAGATGAAAAATAGTCTTTTGTTCCTGGTACATTGTTGGTTTAATTTAGTTGGGTGTGTCTGGTAGAGGAACCGAGGAGCCTAATTTTAAGACTTTCTGATTTTGTTCACCTCGCATTTATGTGTTCTGAGGCTAAAATAAAGCTTGTGTTGCACATGTACGATGGCTAATGAATTAGCTCCAGTCATCAGCTTAACTGCTAAGAAATTTTACACTGGGTCAAACCTAACATATCGGTACACTTATAATCTAGCAGCTCAGCTCTACTTTCAAAACAAACACCTCAAATGTGTTATTAAAAGGCAAAAATACACCCACTGGCAAGGCCTGCATCCCAATGATGTGGCTGTGTGAGTCCTAGGCTGAGTTCAAGGGGATCCTGCTAAAAGCAGCCCTTTGCCCAGCGCGGTGGCAAAGGGGATGGGGTTTGTCTCACACAATTTTTGCAGTGACTTGCTATAGTCTGTCGATGTTTGCTCAGTCGCACCTAGTCAAACTGGTTTACATCGTTTCCTGCCTCATCATTTGTAAGTAATCCTTTCTTTTTTCTTTTTTCTTTTTTTTTTTTTTAACTTGCTGATGCTCACAATTGTGCTAGCATTGTTATTAGAAGGTACCAAGGTGGAAAAAATAGTGGGCTTCAGAGCCCTTGTCCAGAGTTCAGATTTAACTGCTCATTTAAGCAATTAATAGATATGACTGAGTGCAGCGCAGTGCTTCAGAGGCTTCCCAGCCCTTCCCTACCTGGTTCATGTAACTTTGTTTTGTCACGGCACGTGCCTGGTGAGAAATCAGAAAGTGGTTTTCGAACGGCACGAGCTGAAACCTTCCCCCCTGCTCACAAGGGGAGAAAGGCTGACTTGCAGCAATTTTTAATCCAGGAATGCAAACTCTGGGGAGATTAAGTCTCTTGAATAGCTGTGACAGCAGCCCTAATTTAGAGTAAAGCATTCTGGGACTAAATAAATGGCACACCAGAGAGAAAAGGAGATCTGGAAGGAGCCTGCAGAAACTATGGATGAGTAACCTAGGTTATTGTGCTAATGAGATCATGTTTTGATTTGAGGTCTACTCCTGGAGGGAGAGACTGAGTCACTTTGTCTTGTTGGCCTGCGTCATGGGGAGGGGGAGGCCAGGATTTATTTTTCATGACCAAAATAGCTGTAGAGCTGCCAGGGAGTGCCTTGATTCCCCAGGCCCCCACCTCACACCTATCTGGCAGAGTTACAGGGAATCACAGAATCATAGAATCATTAAGGTTGGAAAAGACCTCTAAGGTCATCAAGTCCAACCGTCAACCCAACCCCCCCATGCCCACTAAACCATGTCCCTGAGCACCTCATCTACACGTCTTTTAAATCCCTCCAGGGCTGGGGACTCCACCACTGCCCTGGGCAGCCTGTGCCAAGGCCTGACCACTCTTTCAGTATTTTTTCCTCATGTCCAACCTAAACCTCCCTTGGCGCCATTTGAGGCCGTTTCCTCTCGTCCTATCGCTTGTTACGTGGGGAACTTTTAGCCTCCGCTGTGCCACCAGCCGCCATCCTCCAGCCAAGCCTCTCCAGACCTCCCTCACGTCCAGGCATGGCCCCGCACGCCCCCCAGGCTTTTTAGTTTCTCCACTGATGTTTGGTGAGATCGCTTCCCCCCCCCCGGGGGGTCCAGCCTGGAAAGTGGCTGACAGCAGGGGGTCCCCCGGCCTCCCACCCCACTTTCTCTGGGCTGGGGCTTCCCTCCCCACAGCTGGGGCCTCCCGGAGCCCCCCGGTATTTGGGAACCTCTCTGTGCTGCCGGGAGCCCCCTTCCCTGGGGAGGGCAGCTTTCTTCTCCCTGCAGGCGTTGCGATGCTATCAGCCCCCGCTGAGGCAGTGTTTGATTTCCCTGTTTTATCTTCAAGCACCAAGTAGAGCATTTCGTATCTATAAAAATGTGTATATTATATATCCTGTTACACTGATATAACGTACAATGAGAATAGCCTGGTGTAAGTCCCTTTTATACATCTTATCAGCTTCCCTAATAGGGAATTCATGGTGTTTTAATTATATTGATGTAGTTGCAGCCATACATAGTTCTCTGTGTAAAAACAGGATGAGAAAAATCCCCTAGGTAAGAGAAATTTTGCTGGCCAGTTTTAGAAAAACCTTCACACGCATAACTTTTGTTTCAGGTGTCCTGCTATTTTCTGTACATGAGAGAAGCTCTTGTTTATAATTAGGCTGATTAGTCATTTGACAAGTAAGCGTGTTTACTCGTAAAGCAACCTACCTAGCTCCATGCGTGACTAAACTGAGTAACTACATAATTATATTTCCATAACTCAGGCCTTCTCTGCTGCGCCCCTTTCCTTGCGTAGGTTTGTTTTATTCTCTTCTGTCTGTCATGTCCATCATTGGGATTATGTGCTGCACGAGCACAAAGCGCAGTGCCCAAGGCGGTGTTTGATCGCAGATACGTTCTGTATTGATACATTTTACAGCTCACTTGTTCTGCTCAGAATGCAGAGGTGATATTGATTTTAAAATTTGAAGGAGAGAAAACTCATCTTCAAGAGTATCCAAACTTGTATTCAGCCTTAGTCATTGCTTTGAGTATTAGGCAGAGGTGTCACTAGAGTTTTTATGGGACTGGTTATCCCCCAGAAATACGAGCATTCATATGGCTTATAGTAGAGGTGGCGGAGCTACATCTAGAGTATCAGGCTCTAGGGCTCCAAACCTGCAAAATTACTCTGTGTAGACTGGCATTGACAGAGCTACATACAACAGCACCGTTCAGAGGATGAAGCTCTAAATTAGAAAGCGCGAGGCAGAAATTCAACCGGACTATGGAATTGCTGGACTGGGCAAAAAAGCTGTTAGCCTGGTAAGTCAGTCTCATCCATTTTCTTCCTTTCTCAGTGCAGTGCAAACACAATTTCTTCCCCGCATATTGCCCTTAAAAATATTATAGTATTTGTTTCAGTGCAGTTAATAGATTATTTCCTATATTTGTGATTGCTTGACTTTCATCAACTTCTGTTTATTTGTTCATTGTACTTTTTAATCCCTCAGTGGGGAAAAAAAACCCCAACAACTAAAAACATTTTTTTCAGTTTTATCTAATTGTTCTTTAATCACTGTTGGGCATTTTTTTCTTCCTTTTCGGCTGCTAAATTAGGAGTTAACTCCAGTTTCCTAGTTAGTTTCTTCAAGTTTACCTGAAAGCAGCAGGGTGGAGGGGGAAGACAGCTTGCCCAAGTTTTATGATTTGTAGTATAGGTATTCAGCAGAATGAAAAGAAGTATGAAACAAGGAGTGTCAATGAATTTCGCAAGGATTAGTGTTTGCAGCACCGATCAAGCATGGCATGATAAGTAAAAGTGATCAGAAGAGGGTGTGACGAGGAAGAGAATGAAAAGTTGAATGATGGTAAAAGAGGGAGTCAGGGGAAGGATTTAAACAGGTGAGAAAATGGGCAAGAATAATTGTACTGACTTTTGGTTTGTAATAGGGAGGAAGGGGCAATTACCGATATCTCCCATATGGATATAGGGGAGATGAAAAGGGAGGGAACATATAAGAGTGCTGTGACTTTGAGAGGAAAGTTTGCAAAGCTTGAACGTGGTCCGGCTGCCTTGGGGTAGGACTGGCTTTGATTAGTCCAAGCAACAGGGTAGGAGAAAAGGAAGGACAATGCTTATAAACAGAGCAGAGGGATTGGAGTAGCACTTCAGGGGGCTCCTCAGAAGTTCAGCAGCAGCCATGGGAAAGTCAAATTGGCAAAGACACTTCCCCAAGAAGGCGTAGTGGCTAAAATGTAGGACTGGATGGATGAAGAGACCAAGATAAATGCACTCATCACTGACGCAGAATGCTGCCAACATGACTGGGTACTGATCCACGGGGAGAGGCAGAAGAGAGAAAGCCTGCTGAGATTTGCATGGTGAATAGGAATGGAAAAGGAAGCCTCAGCTGTCAAAAGGGAGAAGTGAGGATGGAGTTGTGAAAGCCAAGGAGAGAAAGTGTTGAGAGAAAAGATAAAGTTGGCAGAGAGATGGCAAAAGTAAGAGACAGGGATCAGTGAAGATATAAATAAAGACAACGTCATTTAAGGAAGCAGAAGTCACGAGACAAATTTCAGTGGTGCAATGAGAGAAGGTAGCAGAATGTCAGAAATGCAAGACAGTAGAAACGAGGCTTGGAAGTAGAAGCTGTATGTGAGTTGTGGTATTAAGTCTTGGTGAGAGATGAGCCAAGGAAATGGGGAAATGTTGTGAATATTGAGAATAACAGTGTGCATGCTAGAGGAAAGTTAGTGGAGGCTCTGAAGGACGGAGGAACAAGAGAGAGAGAAGTGTTAAGGGCGTGTGAAAGAGAGGTGATGTGAGTCTTAATATCTTTAGGAATTGGTCTATGCAGTCTTGCACTGTAAAAAAAGAGAAGTCATAGGAGAAAGAGCTTACCAGCATGGGTGGGGAAGATGTTTTCAGAGACTTTTCTTTCCGCTGTTTGAAACCTGATGGATGTACATACGTCCTTTAGCATCAAAGCTGGTTTTCAGACAAACCAGCAAAATGGAAGGGAAGAATTAACCATAAAGAGAGAGAGTTAAGGGAAAGGAGGGAAAGATTTTGGTAGAGGAATATGGAACTATCTAATTAGCCTAATTGGCATCATCTGTCATTTCCTACAGCATCACCAATTCTCAGTATCCACTGTACTGAAAGTCTGTGTAATGAAAAGTGGGATTCAGGTCACTTGACAGACAGGCAGGTGTACCTGCTGACTTCTAAGTTTATGCCTGCGTCTCTTTTGTCAAGCATGAGAAGCAGGGAAAGAAAAACCAGTTTTCAAAGTCAGGGTCAGCAGAACAAGCACATCATTTGCATTTCGCTTTATTAACGTGGGTTAGCTCAGCAGGCGAAGTCTAGCATACTGATAAATGATTTCATAATGGGAAAAATAGGGTCAGTGACTGCAAATCATTTTTCCCCCTAAAGTAGATGAGGCTCTGTTGGACGGGAGAGCCTGGGGGGGCCATATTTTATTTCAGTCAGGGAGTACAGATGTAGGCTGGACCAAAAGGGCTCTGAATATTTCACCAAGGAAAAATTATGATGAAAAAGAGGTGGAGCTAGGCCCTGCAATTATCACACAGTCCTGCTCCCAGGTGGTGATGGTTAGCTCCTGCTGTATCGGGTCCACGTGTTCTCCCACTGTGTTTAATCTGAGCAGCTCACAGAGTTGGCTCTATCCCTGGTTTCTTGCACAGAAACCCTCCGTTACCCCTCTGTGGAAACGAGACCTTTTATAGCTCCTGAAACAGAATTGCTCCTCCCTTTACCCCCTGCTCCCCATTAGCTCAAGCACAGGTTTTGTCCCTCCCTTCCTATAAAGTAACACTGAGTTACTGAGTACAGAGCGTGTCTTCATGGACGTATGGCTGTGGAAGCAACCGGGCACCTGCGTTTGAGGAGTGCTAGCATTGATCATGCCCTACTGACACAGCTCAAGGAATATACAGATCTGTGCAAAATAATCAGTATCTACGTGGTTTTCCTTACTTGAATCTTCTGAGCTTTCTTTGGACTGGGGTCAGAGGCTTTCTGCTCTCCTCCAAGTCATAGGAAACTTCTTTAGTTGTGAGTTGGATCTCACAGCTAAACCGACATGCTATGAAAGGGCAAATTGTCTTTTCTGTTCCCCTGCTGAAGCTTTCTGTGCCTGCGAGTGCACCCCAGCCTGTCAGGCCCGGGGTGGGCCGACAGCTCAGCTCGCCCGATCCAGGAATTGCTCTGCCAAAAGGGGGGATCCCGCTCCACCTCCTTCCTCGCCGCGCGCCTCCGCAGCTTCCCTTCCTCTGGCACCGGAGCTCATCTTGTCTCACAGCCGGGATTTCAAGGGACCTAAACTAGCGGAAAACTAACTCCGCTGAAGAAGGTAAGCAGTATTTTTGCTGGATTAGCGAGGCGAGCTGTCCCACTGCAGGATCACAGGAGCACCGCCTGGGGAGGCAGGACTGCCCGGTTTGGTGTCAGAGAGCTGTTGGAAGGGCTTGGCTGCATCATCACGCCCTACCCCANACACGCTCCAGCCCCTCAATGTCCTTCTTGTAGTGAGGGGCCCAAAACTGAACACAGTACTCGAGGTGCGGCCTCACCAGCGCCCAGTACAGGGGCCGAGTACAGAATCCACCACGCTCCATGCTGCTCCGTGCTCCACACCTGAGGACATTCATCCATTCCTCACTCCTGACCATCGGGCAAACTCGGCGGGACTGGTTCAGCCTCCAGCTATCTGACTTTCCAAAGATGCTCCCATTTTCTATGAGTTTTAGTAACTCTCTGCTTTCTCATCTGCGGAAATCGTGTGACACGGGCCTGACAGGTCAGCTCCGCATCCACTGAGACTTTTGGTAACTCAGCAATTTCTTACCTTAAATCAGAATACAAAAATTACACACAGGCACAGTCCCCAAATTGTCACAGTCACAAACTGTCACAGATGAAGCACGTACAAATTGACCCAGAGCATGTTACTTTTTTCCTGACTTTATTGGCTCTGGTACCAGAACCACAGGACAAGGATAAGCAGGTACTGAATTGAGACGAATTTATGCCTATTTTGAGACTGACACGTTCCAGTTTCCAGCACTATTATTAAAATGCAAATATGTAAGCTATGCCATATTTTGTATTCCGATTTATTACTGTAAATGAAGTTGAAGGATTTTTTTATCCTTTGAACAAAGTTCCCTCAGAAAACTTTTGGCACTCTCTACTCTGGCTTGCAGTGACCTTACATTGATACATTTTGTGTCTTCCTTTTTTCTTTTGCTTCATGCTTTATCTGTTGGCACAGAGCTAAATCCAAATTTCATCAACTCATTCCCAGGGCTAAACAGCCAACCTACTGTCTTTTAACTGTTATTTTTTAATTTTTTGGACCCTGGCTCTGTAATCTCAGACAAGAGCGGTTAAAAGCAGGGCAGCATTGCATGCTCTAGTCTTTTGCAATATATTTATATCTTGCATGAACATAACCAATTTTTCTTAGATCCAACATATATCTAAGCTAGAAAATCTAATGGAATATTTGAGAAATGAGAACAACTATTTTGTCTTCAAACCTGGTAATTAAAAACTCATCTGTCTAACTAAAGGCATTATATTATGATGACTTACACCATCATGCTACAATACCTGTAACACACACCACAACTACTTCTGTAATCCTTTGAATTTTTTTTTGTCTAAACTTTAAATAGTAGACTAAGATTTTCTGGGTAAATAAATGTGCATATAGAAACCTTGCATTGTTACATAGGTTTCTAAACACAGCACTGAATGTTCATTTTGAAAGGAAAATAGACAACTATTCTTTAATTCCCACCTTTTAGCTCTGTTTACTTAGATACTTGTATTTCTAAAGAATGGAGCCTCCTCTTCTTCATCACTGTGTCCTGCAGGAAACCGTGGGCTATGGTGCCTTTGCAGCATGGCAAAGTGGACGTATTTCAGACCAATACAGAAATTTGTTCAGTAACTAATTGTACGTGACTAAATGTTTGTGTTTTTTTTCCCGCAGGACGACAGGAATGTTTAAATAGCGGTCTGCAGGGGAACTGCTGCACATCTTACTGCCTGTGGCCCCCTCAGCGGATGCTATGCCGATGTGGTCAAGAGGCAGAAAATGAAAGGTGACCCTTAAAGTGACTTCTTCTCTCTCGCTTGCAGGAGGGCCCGCGCTCGCTGCAGCAGCACAGGCAGCTTTGAATGAATCACAGGATTCCAAGAATTAGCGACAAACCTCATCACGTGGGCAACCTGCAGCACAGGAGCTGCCAGAACAATGCAGTGACTAAGGAGGCTGATGTGATCCATCCCTGGATGTAGAATACCTTCCGTAGGAGTAAAGAGGTGATATTACGGTAACGTGAAGGGAATAGTGTGTCTTGTTCTGGTGCCCACGCTTCAGAAAAATGATGTTGACAATTTAGGCTTCACAAAGGAGCAATAAGAGTTACATGATATCTAAGCAAAGCTGATTTATGGTAGGAGACTTATGATCAGTCTCTTTAGTTTATTGAAAAGAAGACTAAGAGGGAACCAGATGACAAACAGTAGGCAGTGCAGGTTCTTGACTGCAAGTGGCTCTGTCATCCTTTGGACAAAGACATAGCCACATCCCATGGCAGGAAGTGAGAGCTAGAAATAAGGTGGATAGAGTAGTTCAGGATAAAGATTAATTAATTTCATCACAGTATTGTGCTTGGATCATATTCTGGCTTAACAGCCACAGGAGCCCTTTTAATTACTATGGCAAAGGTGTCATGAAATGTGTGCATGAATAATTGAGATTATATGCTACATAAATGGGGCCAAATGCAACTAGCCGAGATCAGAGAACTCAAAAAGGCTGACTGGGACATCTGCATTTGAATAGTTCTTAAGGGAGGATTGTGCAAATCAAGAACTCTCTTGCTGCTATGGGCAATTCCAGGAGATGCTGGTTTTGGCCTTCCCAAAAGCGTGATTATCCTGTATTCCTTCCTGTGCCATCTCTGCCACGTTAGCCTCTAAAACAATAAGTCCTCCATCTTCAAATTCTTCCTCAGGCCCGGATTCAGGGGTCATATGTGTATTCAGGGAAAAATACTCCTACGCGTCTCTGCTATTGAAATCAGTGGGTTTTCAGGCTGTCTGAAGACAAATGTAGAGTTCAGCCTTCTCTGAATGCAGGCAGGTAGCCTCCTAATTATGTCTAGGTAAAGAGCCAGTAGGGATCTTTCTTTCATTTCTTTGACTTTCACACCAGTTTATTTCATGTTGTCTCTTTAGACGCTAAGTGCTTTAAAGCGCAAACTGTCATTTCTATGGATGTAGTGTTTAGCACAGCTGAAGCCTGCCTTGATTGGGAATTCTAGATGCAACTTGAATGCAGATAATAGAAATTTATAATAAGGCTTGAATTAATGCTTAGTCTCCCATGCCGTGTAGTTTGACATCAGCGCTGCTTTATCACTGCAAGCATTTACAAAAGCTACACTCTTTCTGAGAGGACTCGTCAAATGCTGTTGTGCTTTGTCTCATAGCAAATATTTCCAGAACTGGACTGTTTCTTTTCCATGATGCTAGCATCACAAATTAAGACCACACACATTTCATGTACTCGAAGAGCAAAAGAAATCAACATTTGCTAAACAGAAATTAATCTGAATCTAGCTAAGAACTGGGGGGGAAAAAAAAAGACTTTTTGACATACAGGGGCAGTCACTAGGTCCTTGGGTAACTGCCTGCCTCAGCTCTCTGTACATAGCTCTAGTTGCTAGCAGATCCTGGTTGAAATTCAAATCAGTTTGAGCATTGCTGCTGTCTCTTCTAATTGACTCTGTCGATACTCTCAGCTAGTGGGAGGGACAGAGGAGCAAAGCAGGCAGCAAGGACCAAATGATTTCTAACACACGCTAGGCTATTCAGCAAAACGTTACGGACGCGGGGGCCTGACACTGCACAAGCGTTGGGATTCCCCGTGCCCTGCCACAGAGCACTGTCAGAAAACAGAGAGCAATTTTCCTTTTTTTTTTTTTTTTTTTTAAATGTCAGAACCATTAGGCCCAGACAGCGGTTGAAAACCACAGTTCAGTTGGCGATGAGCGCTGTGCAGCAGCGGAAGCGCGTGGAAAAATTCTGGCTGACTCATCCATAATTCATCTGGCGTCCCGGGGAACGTGAGCACTGGAGCGGGATCCCTGGCACTCCTGCAAGGGGAGCAAGACGTGGGCAGCACCCAGCCCTCTTCCACACAGGTAACCCCGCAGCCCCCCGGCTGGCTGCGGGGCCGTCCCACTGCCTCTGAGGGGGGCTGGTCTCCCCGCTGCAGCACAGGGCAGGGGAGCATCGCCCTGGGAGACTTAACGACTTGTGCTCCATGACGATGCTGCTGTAGGGAAGGGTCAGTGAGGGAGTTGGCCCTGGGATAATACGTGCAATGATTTGAGGAATCCATCTACACCATCCCAGCCCGTTCAGTCTTCGCATCTTCATACCTGTGCGCGTGTGACGTAAACTCTGCTTTGAGTGACTCTGCTCTTGGCGTACAACCTCCTGCTGGGCTGCGTTTCCAAGGGCTCCTGGCGAAGGGCTGGCCAGGTGTTATTAAGCCTTAATGATCTGTTCACACAGAACCCAAAAGGTAGATGGCTGCAACCCAGGGCAAAGTAGTTTTCAGCCTGACCTTCAGCTTGGAGGTAGCTAAGCAACATATTCCACATTGAGGGATTTCAGTCACCTGATGAGGTTATTTTAAAGGTATGACTGGCCTGAAGAGACAAGTAGAAAGTCTTGGGGGCTGTTTGAAAGAAAAACAGAAGAAACGGGATGAATATCAGAGACTGTCTGTGCTTTGCAGTTGTGTGCAATAGCCTAAACTCAGAGGAGTTTGCAAGAGAGTCTTATGGAAAAGAATGGTGATAAGTAGTGAGGAAAAAATTACAGAGACAAATAAAAGTAGATGTTAATTACTTTATCTCCATCCATTCATTTCTTCTACTGCCCAGGGCTGAAGGAGCTGACTCCTTCAGGACTGACTGCTTCCACTGATTTTCTGAAGGGATGAATGAAGTTGAGAGTACTCAAAATACCAGCGCTGCAAAATAAGCTTGCAGGAAATCTGCCTATCAACCATTAGGCTGAGGACTGTGTGGTGAGCCACACAGCCTAGGCAAAGCGAAGAGCAGGTATACACGGTAGTGCCCAAACACAAGGGCCTGGGGATGTCCAGCTGGATTGCGGCTGCCCCAGGACACCTGTAGATCAAGAGGGCTGTACACCAGAACGCTTGCTGCAGTGGTTAACTTCCACCTGAACGCATGGAATAACTTGACAAAACAAGATTCAGAACTCATCCGCTAGCACACGCAGGTCAAAACCATCAGTTACATTCAGAGTCTGCAAATGTATATCTATTCTACTTCCAGAAGCTGTGTTTCAGGAAATTATCTTTTCAGGGCTGTAGTCATTGTCACTACCCTCAATCATTTGAAAAAAAAAAAAAAGATATGACAGAGAGACATAATGTAGCATGTTTTAATAATAAAAATTTTGCCGTGCCAAAGCAAAGTTTCTTTACTACATAATGTTTGATCTCACATATACTTCCATGGTTATTTTCTTGTCTTAAATCTAATTACTTCTCAGTATTTCAGTTTGTTATATTTATTTTCATCTCATGTTCTGCCACTGTTTCTGAGAGTACGCTCCATTGCACAATTCTCTGTATTATTCATTTTCAGGCAGCTTCTGGGATAAAGAATTAGTCCTGGGATTTATCCACAGTTTTGACACTGGCCAGCTGGGTGACTTCTGGCCAAGTCACTGCACCTTTTCACCACCGTTTTCCCAGCAGTAAGAGTGGGGTAATAACCCTTCCTTTTTGCAAGCACATGGAGATCTGCAGATGAAGTGCTAAATAGTTCATAGTCCCTGTTTACAGCAACAATTTCACTGATGTAGTAGAGTTACATACTGATTTTTTTTTTTTTTTTTTTTTTTTTTTTTTTGAACAGATTAAAACCTGAAGACCAGCACATGTCAAATTGCTTATTAACCTCTAACAGAACTGGCAAAAACAATCACTCAATGTTTCTTTTCCTCAGCCTGTTTAAAAGAGGCACAATAGTAATAGAGACAAGCTTTTAAACTAGGTGTTTGTGACCTATTTGGAACATGTACAATCAGTGCAGACTTTGCTCATTGGTTCTGATTTCTTTCTTAAGGTGGCCTCTGAGGGAATAAATGCAACATTTCTTATGCCTGTGACCATGTGCACCCTCGTCCAGCCAGGCAGGGGTGCTGCTTGAATTGCAGGGAAGGTAGGGAAGGTAGGGAAGAACTGCCTGAATTTGAGAGGAAAGCCTCGCTGTGATGCTTGCTTTTTGGTCCTGCCGGGGAGTTCACTGAACTCCACACAGAAGGTCTGTCAAGTTAGGAAAGTTTCCTGTAGTCTCTGCCTCTTCAAAAAATACCCAACAGCCAGATTAAATCCTTCTTGCAGTGACTTTCATGTCCTCAGATAGAGGAGTCTCTAAAGAAATGCAAGTGTAACAGCCAAGTAATTGTGCTAGAGATGCACAAGTTCATTTTAAAAGATGTTTCCTGTTTCACCCTTATGCATGATCTTCTATTAAAAAAATAAACTCAAATTAGTACTAAATACATTTTCTTGAATAGCATCAACTATGGGAAAGGTTCTTTCAACTCCATAACATGTATAAACATGATACTGTAGTAATCTTGTACAGTAATCGGTGTATCTTATCGCTGAAGTTCACATTTGGAGTTCAACTATATATGAATAAAAATCCCCCCAAAAGGGGGATCAGTCAGATTACTACTGGCTTGCCTTTTCTTTATTACCTCATGTTTATTTCATCAGTTACACACTGCGTAGTTCAAACATTGCATCCCCCTTAGTAGCGAACATCTCCATTCCCGTTCAGATACAGGGCCCTGGCTTTGACACCTGATAAGCTACGCACAAATGCGAAGCTTGACTTACCAGTGAGAATCCAAGGGAGTTCAAAATCCTACTAGCACAAGTGAGATTGGAGGACTAGAACTAGGACTTCTGTTTTGGAGCTGCTAGTCAGAGATTTTTGCAATATTAGAGTTGATACTTTGTCCATCATCTGAGCCCCAGTAAACAGAGGCAAAACTGTGCAGTGCCTAATATTTTAATGTATATTGTAAGGGTATCATCTTGCAATGCCAAATTCAAGAATTTGTCTCATGCATCCGCTGATTTTGTAACTAAAGCACTGCTGGTCAAATTGTTTTCCTTATTGTTTCATAATTGTGGGAGGAAAACATGTAAGTAGATTGGAATTGTGCCCCACAACAATGAATGTAACTCTCATTTAAGGCACAGGATATGAGATAGAGGAATCGAACTGGAGCCAGCTGAGGACAGCTCTTCTACCAGGCACTCAAGTTCCCCTAGGAGGATTTTATCCAACCCTTCAAACCTAGTTGGGATATTTCTTCCAGTAGAGGTACACCTGTAGCGTAGGCAGGGTGCAGACATTTTACCACAGTCAAACCATATGCAGCTTGGTTACACTTTGCTACGTTCTTGGCAGCACCGAAGGAGCATGAGTTAGTGAATTTTTTTTCATGTATGTGTTTGTAAAAGGCACAGTACTGGATGTTCGACATCACTGAGAAGCCAAAATAAATATACTGTGGTAATGACCTTCAGGATGTGGAAGAGAATGTTATATCACTTAATGATAAGTAAATAAATAGAATAACAATTCAGGCCTTGTTAATTTGACAATGTCTTTAAATTCAATACAGTAGTAGATACCAGGCCCCTTCCTGCCATGCTTTTTAAGTTCTGCACTAAGCATTGGAGGCTAGATATTATACCTGTAGAGTATGTCCTTTCTTCTCAGTTAAAAATTAAAGTAAAAGGTCATTCTTGAACAGGCTTAGAAACTACACATGGTTTTGATAAAATACAGGGCTAATTCTAGTTGTATACAACCCTTCCTCCTCTTCCTACCTTCTCCTGCTTTTGAGACCCATGTTAAAAGGAAGAAGACTTGTCTTTCAGGCTGCATTGATGTCCATCTTCAGGACCACCTCTTGAAAAGATGTTGCTGGATACGTCATCGTTAGCATTCTTTTCTTCAGAAACATAGAGAACCCTGGGTTGCCAGAGCTAGAAAACATAAGCTCAGCTAACCATCACTTGGCACTTCTTGCTGGCTGATTTTTAACTACTGCTGTCACACACATTTGTTACCAGCCGTTCATTAACGAGGAATGATTAGTTCCTGTTTACAGCAGGGGGGTGTCCTAAACTTTCCCTGCACTGTTGCCCCAGCAATGTTTGCTGATTTTGTTTTCCAGTTCAGATCAATCCTGCCTGAGCCAATACCAAGCTGCAAGCACATACCTGACCAGGAAACATTTAAAAGGTTAGTGTGGCTGCATTTATATTCTCTGTGGGTAGACGTGGTCATAATACTTCCTTTTCCTGCATTTTTTCACTGTGATTCAATATTCCTTCTGCACATAAGACTGTGCACTTTAATTATGGATTGTGCTTCCATTTAAATTGATAGAGAATTTGTATTAAAAGTTTGAAAGAGAAGTTGCTATCTTCTCTGCTATTAATAGTATTACTGCTTTATATAACTACATGATTCCCATACAGTGGATAAATTATAACAGACAAATAAGCATCTCTGCCCACAAGGAACTTCTACTTCTGCATAAGAAGAGATGAAAGGATACAGAGCAGGAAAGTTCAATGCACAAAACAGACTGAGGTTTGGAGGGTAGAGAGAAAATGCTGCAAAGAAGTAGCAAGTCTGCAAAAGGTCAAATCTTAGCCTAGAGATGAGGGGCAGTCAACAGAATTAGGGCCAGCATTAACGTCTCATACTACATATAGCAATTCCTGGATTAGCGGTGAAAATTGAGATGTCAGTAACCGAAGTGAAGAGGCTATTTTTCCTATGAAGTGTTTAATTTTGCAAGTGTATTTCCTCTTGCCCAAGCTCTGTCTCACCTCTTCCTACGAGCCAGGGATGACATGTCACTGAGTCACATCTCACTGCAGCCGCACCGCATCTTCAGCAGCTTTTGGTCCCACCTCTTCAGCGTTTTGCCAGTGCTGCCTCCTGTTCTCCTTGCTCAGGCACAAAGCCCAGGCGGGGAAGTGGGACGGCGAGCCAGCGCATACCCACTGCTGCTCTTCCTGCTGGGCCGCCTGCGTGCCAGGTTGGGCTGCACGCACGGCTTGGCTTTGTGCCGGCCTGGCGTGTCAGGAGGCTGCTTGGCGGCACCTAACAGCTCATACGGGACCCACAGGGGCCGGGTGAAGACCCTTGTGCTGAATTGCATCAAATAAAGGAATTCATGCTGCAGGCAGAGGCTCTGGAGAGCAAAAGCATGCTTTGAACAATATGCTGTCTCTAGAAGCCAAATATGTACTGAAAGAAATCACTAAAAGCAAACAAAACCCCCACAAATTGTACTATCTAAAATGGCATAGATTTAAATTTCCCGTACGCATATTTAAATTTCCCATACGTCAACAACATAATATATTCATTAGAAGAAATAAGGAGTCTCTAACACAACAACATAACATATTTACTAGGAAGAAATAAGGAGTCTCTAACAAGCAAGTTTATCCTAGAATTCCTAACCACAGACCATTAAAATTAAGCAAACTATTTGTTTATCAAAACCTTCCTTTAATTACCAAGAACTAGCCAAGTGTGACAAATCCATGACAACACTGAATTGTTAGTTTCCTGCAATCTTCATGTTTAAAAATAAATTCCTCTCTACCATGAGACTTAACCTACTAGGGCCTGAGAGTAGAGACAGCATTTGCCTATTAACAAGCATTATTATTATACATTAATTACCTTAAGAAACAGAAAAGTGAACTGAAGTTAGCAATATACAGTGGAGAGCTTTTTGAGATGGAAAAGATTTGCACTCCACACTTTTCCTCAACCTTTCTCAAAATATATCAAATATATTAAATACGAGGGGATCCGTATATACAGATTACTCTCTGTTCCTCTGCAAAGCTGTAATACGGGGAAGAATGCTGCCAGGTCAAATTAGGTGTTGCCAATTTTCATCATTTCATTGCAAATCTTTCAATACTTTTTTCAGCTGCCAAAGTCAAGGGACTGCAGTAAGAATCCCAGCTTTTGTATTTTTTAAGCAAGTTTTTAATTCTTCTGTATGGCAAAAGCTTGTAAATATGAAAGGAAGGTCTCCTAAAGCTCAGAAAACAGATGGCAAATAACCAACCACCTACCCATCCTCTCTAAATGTCTTATTTTTAAGAAAATGGGCTTTTAAGCCAACTTCATTTGTGGGTGGGCATTGACTCATGAGTTTTGAACGCTTACTGTGGCAATTCAAATCTGGATCAAAACTTAAATTTTGTTTCAAAAAGCACGGTTGAAAATTTTTTTAAAGCAACAGAAATGCTTGTATTCCATTTAGTTTTCAGACTATCCAAATTAAATTTTCAAACCACTCAAGCATTCCCTTACATTGTTACTAGTCAAAACTCAAGAGAAACCTGTTAGCGTATCAGTTGCAGGAGGTTTTAAGAAGAGTTTAAGCAAGTGCCTGTCAGGAATGCTCATGGCATAGCTGGTTCAGCCGTGGTGGGGAGACGATGTCAGATAACCTCTCAGTCTTTCTCAGCATTTTGATTCCTAGAAAGGAAAACTGACTTTATTATTAAGACACTTCCAAGGGGGGCAGTACCATGCAGCTGTAACAAATCAGTGACAATACTGCAGCTTTTATATAGTAAAGATTTTCATTTCATGCTCTACAGCCTCACACAGGTAAGTTCATAAGGTAGGTTAAAAGAAGTTGCCAAGTAGATAAGATTCAGTCATTTTTAAGCTGATCAAACAATATTGTTGATGACAGAGGTTAGCATAGGCGTGGCTTGGCAAACAACAATAATTGCTGATCATAATAATATGTACTAGAACAGGAAGCTACTCTTCCTCCAAGCTGCGGAGCATAGACATTGCAATCATGACAGCATATATAATGGCAAGTTAATCTTAAAAACAATCACCTGCAAAATCATGACCTTGTTTGAAATATTTTAATTGCTTTGTCATGCAAGTATTCTCCAAGGTTACCATGACTGAACGAAGTCAGAAAAATATTTTCCATTTTGTGAGATGATGTGCTTTGTAGATGCATGTTTTTGTACTCTTAAAATAAAAGAAGGCAACTGTCTGGACATCCTACAGACTTCTGGTATATTTAATATATTCCATAAATCATAACATAATCATCAGTCCCGTACAGTAAAATACTACTATCTAACAAGGGCACAGATTTTCAGGATTTCAGATTTCAGCAGATACTCGGGATTTCATGCTAACTTGTCCCCCTGGAAAGGATTTGAAAGAGGCAAACCACAGATTAGCAGTAGGACTGGGAGCAGCTACAATAACTAAAAATTATTAAAACTCAGTGTTTTCACCTGACAGTTTCAGGTTCCTAAAGTCCACTTAAAATCTACTTCTGCCATTAAGATTAGCATGTGGAACATTTGAATTTGTAGGTGTGAGAGATGCAGAGAGGAAAAAAATAGTTTCTCATATGTAAACATCTATTTTACTGAAGAGCCAAGTGAACTAAAGAAAAAAGCACAACGAAACTCCATCTGCGTGCAATTCCTGGAGCCTTGCTCATCTCACTTCCTGATTCTCCTTTTTGGCGTCCTTTCCCTTCGGGCCCTCCCACCTCTATAAACACCATAACAATAATTATCTCGTCAGTGGAGACTTAAACATTCTTGACATCCTAACATCTAACAAGTACAGGACATTTCACAAAGGCCTAGCCTGGCTTTCAAGAAGTGGGTCAGCTTGACACATCCCATGTGTTTCTGAAAGCCTGCAGTCTTTCAGCCTGCTCATCTATGGTAATGGGCACCCTACCAATGCACGGACTGGAAACAAAACGCTGCCTGGTTTGCCAGGAGAACTTTGAAATGTTTACCGAAAGCACTTAACTTGTAAATATCCAACCTAAGCATCATCTAGAGGATGTCCTATGGTGCCCAGCCGCACAGCAGTTTCCAAACTCGGCAGTTTTGTGACCCACCTGCCCCTCATTAGTTAAACGGGTACTGGAACTCTTCCAGCCGCTGGCAGGAGTCAGGCTGCCGACGCGCCCAGCCAGGGCAAGGGGAAAAGGAGCACAGCGTGCTTCAGTCCGTTAGTCCAAGGGGGCTGGATGATCAGCTCTCTTCTTCTTTCATTTCATCTTTTCCTGTCCTTCAACCTCACTTCACTTGCTTACATACCGCAACAGGATTTTTTAGTCCAGGCTGATCTGGCCAAACAAACTTTTTTACTGTAGAAATTCTGGCCACTGTGATTTTTTTTCAGTCAGTCTTCAATGGCTTTTCTTATATTTCAACATTTAAAACATGCCAACTTGCTTCCACCCTCGGCAGAAATTCATGATGACTCAGAAACGGATCTCGACCCGCTAGCTGAGAATCACTTCTCTAATAGTGTTATGGTTTGATATCTGTTTTCACAAAAGGAATAAACCAATGTGTCTCATAATATTTTCTATCCTGCTCCCGCATAAATTTGTCTTTGAATAAAACACATTCTATTCAGCTTGGAGGGCATTTTATTTCTGTGCTCATTTTGACATTTTAGTTAGAATACGATGCTTGTACAGTAGCCCAGGCAGTGGAGACTATAAAATCTTCTATTTATGATCTATCCCAATGAACAGATTTTCAGTTCTCCTTAAACTGCCTTCTAATACTGGGCAAAAATCCGCCACACTATGCAGAAAATGATAAAAAATAATTCTTCAGCGTGGAAAGGGGATATGGTAAAGAGCTATGAATAATACTTTGGGAGAAAAGCATGAAGTTAACTATGAATAAACTTTAAACTCATTAACAAAATGCAAAGAAATTCAAAGAAATTGGACTATAGAGATTAAATTTGGTGAGATTTTGTACAAAGAGTGGATCATACTTCTATAAAACTTGGGGTCCCCATAGATCACAGTGCCCATGTATATACCAGAAAGGTAAGAACAGAATAGAGAACAAGCCTGCTCCCGCTGTGTATACACGCTGGTGTTCAAGTACCAAAAGTAAATAGATATATACCTATATCTCTCCTTATATATTGTTTTTCATATATATATACACATATACACATACACACACACATATTTATAAAAAAATACCACAACTGAAGATTTGGCAAATGAGAGATTTGTAATCACTCTTGGTCTAAGATAGGCACAGGTATAGTTGACTCATACAACAAAATTATTTCTATTAGCGGATTGCTCAGTTTTATAAAAGCAGAAGCACTGTGTTATGTGTGAGCAGCAATACAGTAATATTGTAAATTGCAACTTGATTACCATTTGATTCAACCAAGTTAATAGCTGATGATGGCCTATAATTCATATGTGATTCATTTTGGCAAGTCTTTCATTTGTCAGTTCATCAAGCCTATCCTATATATGAGCAATTAAATTAGCAGGAAAAAAAATAGTCCAAATAGCAAAGGGCTCAGCAAAAAAATCTCCAGGTAGTTTGAAGAGGTCTATCCTTAACGCTGTTGAAATATCATAGCCTACTTCTTTGTGGTTTTCTTTTCTTATTAGGACCAGTAATTCAGCACAGTAGGTACAACAATAAATAACACACTGCTGATTTCCAAGCAGCTTCTTGAAGCAGGGAAAATTGATTCCAAAACAGTTACAAAGAAACAATGCATTGGAAAAACTTAACCAGGAGAACTACTAAACAAAGAACAGCAAACAGTTACCATCACTACAAACAGGAGATAACTAGATTTCAGAGAGAAAGTGGCTGGAAATTTGTCAGGCTGGCAGCCGCAGCACACATATTAAGTTCATGTGTGACTGGGAGGCTCGGTCCTACAGGGGGGACAAAGGACACGCACAGAAATAGACTCATAAGGAGAATCCTGCCTCTGTGTCTTGATGACAGCCAGAATGCTATCGGCATCGCTGGCACAGTTGGCCATAGCCCCCTTACCCACTCTTAATGAAAACACAGAGAGAGCAGCCAACACACACAGGATCCAGGAGTTAAATTAACCTCAGCAACGTTGAGGCCATGCAGAATGCGCCGTTGTGAGAAGAGGATGTGCTTGTGCCATCAGGAGAGCTTTATTCTTACCGATGCTGCCTGGAGGGTGTCAGTCAGGGGCTGCTCTCCCCTGTCGCCTGGCTCTGGGTTCCCCGAGGAGAGCCGACAGGCATACCGACAGCGAGCTGATGGGCAGGCAGCACGTCTGCCTGGAGGACCTGAGTCCTGGAGTGACTGAAGGAACTGATCACCTGCACTCACACTAATACCCGTGTCCGACGTGTTCACACCATGTTGATATGTCCAACGGGAGGCCAAACAAGTACCCTCAGTTGCTGGAACGCTTGGATAGCATTTTATTTGGTTGAAATGGTCACTAAAAGTAAACATAAATAAAAAACAAGCATACAGAAGAAAATCTCTGCATATGAAGTTAGGCCTAACTAGGCTTTTCTGCAAATCAAAATAATTTCTGGTTGATCTATCTAGAGAAATTCTTTGAAAGTGTCAAACCCCCCCCCCCCCCGAAAACCAAAGAGATTTTGGTGGACTAGTTCACATTTTACAGTGTTTCAAAAGGCCTTTGACTAAATCCCTAAGACAGAGACAACTCAAGCAGCTAAGTAATCACTGGGCGAGGAGAAAATTACTATCGTGGCTCAAAAACTGGAGATGGAAAACAAAGAGCAGAATTCAACAGTGAGTGTCTGTGATGGCGGAAGATTAACGACTGGCTGCTTCAGGGCTCTGTAGTAAGTCTCGTAGTGTTGCTGTATTTACCACTGATCTAGAAAGAGGACTGTATTGTGAGATAGTAAAATTTGCAGCTGTCACAATTATTTCAGTTAACCAAGACAAGAGGGGACTGTGATGATGAGGAAGTCCTAAAGAAATAGAATGGATCACATAACGGTGAATTAAGTTCAATATTGAAAATGCAAAATAATGCATGTTAGAAATGAACATGAGTACCGCTTCTAAATCTGACAAGTTCCAATTCATTTACGTCAACTGAAAAGCAGAAACTGGGCATTTCTGTAAATATGCGTGCTCGCTCTAATCCTCACAAAGCTGTAGTCAGAAAACAAATAAGCTAATAGAGCACAGGAGGAATAAATAACATACTGGTTAATACCAAGTGTTAGAATGCCTCTACATAACGGAATTTATTTTCTCCTCTGGTGTAGTCTATGGAATATCCTGCCTCAGAAAAAGCAATGTGGATGAGTCTGTCTGCAGGCATTTTGGGGAGAAAAGGCGTTTATAAAAACCAATGGATTTGGATTATTTATCCTAGGAAGGTGGTACATGACAGGATAAAAGCAATCAGGGTAGGGAATAATGTCAAGAATTAAGCTCAGAAACACCTGCTCTCCTGTCTTACTGTACAAGAAACAGGAAGTTGATGGTGGCAATCTCAAAATGGGTGACATGAAGTATTTTTGCACGAATGCTAAGTGAGCCACGACTCAGGAAGTAGCTATGGCAAAAAAATTTATTGAAATTCAAAAAAGAGTTAAGACACATCTACAGTTATGAACATTACAAATACATTCCCCAAAGTTTATGTTAGCCAAATACCGTATTTTTTTAAAAATTTAACTCTAAACTACTAAGCTTTATGGTTTACAACAACCTCTAGATATTAGAAAGCAAACTTAGATCTAGTGGGAGATAGTGTACTATTGNGCTGCTGCTGCTGCTGTCACCGCCGCCGCCACGCCTCCCCACCCCCCCCCGGCCCCTTCCCTCAGCGCTTCACCGCCTACCCGCCGCCACCGCCCTCGCGCCTCGGCGCGCGCCGCCCGCCCAGCCGCCCAGCCTCGCGCCCGCCGACGGGCGGAGGCTCCGCCCCTCTCCCCGCCTT
>VZTQ01013531.1:141902-187606 GCA_013400755.1 Pelecanoides urinatrix | reverse complement strand
GCGGGCCCGCGGCGACGGGGGGCGGCGGTACCGGCGCGGCGCTGGGCCTGTCGGCGGGGAGCAGCAGCAGCAGCGGCACCAGCGCCCCGGCGCCGTTCCCGCACGGCGACCCGGCCCTGAACGAGCAGGAGAAGGAGCTGAAGCGGCGGCTGAAGAGGCTCTACCCGGCCGTGGACGAGCAGGAGACGCCGTTGCCCCGCTCCTGGAGCCCGAAGGACAAATTCAGTTACATCGGCCTCTCCCAGAACAACCTGCGGGTGCACTACAAAGGTGAGGGCCGGGCCGGGCCGCCGCGACCCCCCCCTGCCCCGGCGGAGCGCGGGGGCCCTCCCTGGGCCGAGGGGCTGCGGGCCAGGGAGCAGCGGCCCGACCCCTCCGTCGGGCAGTGGGCACAGGAGTAACAATAACAGGAAATAACACACGCTCCTCTCCCTCTTTCTTCTCCTTCTGTGTTCTCTGATCCCCTGAATTGCCTGCAGCGTGGAGAGCAGGGTCTTGTTTTGCCTTATTTCAGCTTTATTTTCTCTCCTTTCCCCTCCCCCCGTTTCTGTCGCGGTGCGGGGGGGCGAGGGGGGGCAAGGGGCCGCCCTCGCCTCCTTACGGCTTCTGGAGTGGGCATTATGTAAACTCTGAGAGTTCCTCCGTGGATTCAGGTATCACCAGAAGGTTTGGGTCTGAGGCAGGAGAATAAAGGAGAATCGGCATGACGTGTCCTGTTCATGGTAATGAGCGAGAAAAGAAGTGGCTTTTTTTTTTCTTTCCTCTCGAGAAGAGCAAGGGTTAAATGGAGTTAAGAGCAGCAAGCGTTAAGCTATTAAACACGGAAATGACGGGAGGGCAAAGCACAGAGAAAAACACGGTTTATTTTTAAACTGTGAAAAATGGAATTAAAGTCACTGGTAGTAGTCTTGCCTAACTATTGTAGAGATTACAGCGTGATTTGAGGGAAGGAATGACAATAGGTCTTACATTAATAAAGGTGACTTTATAACTTTCTGTCTAGACGTTTCATAGTTAAAGTTACTGATTTTCAAAAACAAGGTAGAAATCAGAGTATGCGTTTATATAAATCATCAAGAGGCAATAGAAGAAAAACTTTTGTTTGTTACGAGATGTCATAAAACCTGGAAACATAAGCGTACACTCTGACCTGAAAAAACACAGACACATCTGGTGTTCTAGGCCCAAGTCCTAAAGTAGATGTGGTGTGGATTCAAAACCACTTCTGAGTTGGCTGTGAAGAACTGGATCTTCTGTCAGTCTGTAGTCAAATGAACGTAATGGGAGGGGAAAAAACCAACCTTGCAATTACCCTTTCTCAGAGTTTACTGTGGAGAAATTCAAGTGAAATCTCGATAAACATGTTACTGTTTAATTGGAGGAGGAAAACGGCAACACAAACACATGGCAGGATCTGGCTGCCATGAAAGGATTAAATGTACTCTCAGAGACTTTTTTTTAATAGAGAGGCTTTATTATTGCATACAAAATACTCTGTTAAAAATGCTAAGTTTAATACACCATACAAAGAAAATAAAGGAGGTTGACAAATATAGAGCAGGTTTCTGGGAGGCACTGAGTGATTTAAGGACATGTTATTTAATACTCAACTCTGAATTTCCTGGCTTTTGTTCAGTGTTTTATGACCTTATATTTTTAGAAGCATTTTGTATTTTCTGGTGCTTAGTGGCTGCGGGTTGTTTTTTTTCTCATAAGATGATCATAGCTTTATGGCCATCAAGTCCTTCTGCTGGTTAGTTTTGTTTTGACCAACTCTTTTTGCTCGAGATGAAACCTCTGTCAGTGTAATTGTAGAAGTATATTTTCAAGTTTTCTTTGTGCTATCCCTGTTTTTCCTCACTTCTCTCCTTTGCCTTAGTGTTTAAAAAAAATTCATTACCTCAAAGAAATTACAAGAGGCTCAGCGTGTTTCTGAGGTGTAGGTAACATAGGAGATACTGTGAATACTCTACCAGAATTCATAAAGCACAGTTAGTAGGTTATAATACTAAAATACCTTTACTCTAGCTCTTAAATAATAGTAAGTGATGAAGGTTGAAGAGTTGCTAGATTAGCCCAGAGGACTGTGAAAAGGAGAGGTGCCAATATAACACGTATAGGCTTTTCTTTCTCCTAACTGCAAAGGGGAGTGAATGGCCTCTTAAGTGGCCCATCTTTTCTTCTTGGTAATTGAAGGAAGGTGGCTATTAGGGCAACCCTGTGATATGTTACCAGCCTGGCACCTGGAGTTGCTAACTGGGCTAAGCAATGAATGGTATTAGGGCATTCCTACCTGAGAACTGGCGGAAAAAAAAAAACAAACCACTAAAACATCTGCTGCCTTTTCTCCCTCCTGGATCCTTCAGCCCTAAGAATACAATAAAAGGGAAGAAAATGAGGAGGTTCAGTGAGGAGAATAAGGGAAGATAGCAAGTAAGAACGTGCTTAGCACTGTGAAATGTTGTTTCTACAAATCAATTGCAAATAGAGGTCTCAAAAGAAAGCATTCAAAGTATATTCTTGTGGAATATTGGCTCTTTCAGTGCTTCTGAAGCTATCTAAGTAGTTCTGGAAGAACGGTAGACGTTTTTGTTGAAAGGAAATTTGAATCGCACATTGAGCATGGATAAAGATCTGTTGTATTCTTGACCAAAATACTCAGGGAAGGGAGAGAAGACAGATCGGTCCAAAGAAGCCAGTAATGAAAAGCAATTCTTACTATTTTCTATTACTGTAGTATAGGTACTTTGTACGCTTAAGCTTTCTCTGTTGCCTCTGTAGATTTCTGGCTATAGAAGTGTTTTTCTGAAGTAATTTCCTCCTGTCTGTGACTGATTGGAGGCAGAAAGTGGTAACATCAGTGCTTTCCTTCCACCCTGGATGTGTTGGGGATACTTGCCTCTGAAAAAATGGTGCGGGGGGGGAGGAAACAATCAGAGCAAAAGCTTTCAAAGTCATTTTTTCATATAACTAGCTTCATAATTTTAATGTGCTGATGTATTGTGAGCAGTGATATTTTTGTTTCATTGGTTTGAGAGGAATGATGGTCCTCTCTATGTAATTTTGAAAATTCCTTTCATTTTCTTGCATACCAATGCACAACTTGTACGGAAACATGAGCTGTGGTAGATGTCTCTTTCTACCCATTGCAGCTGTGATGCTTTGTGTACTGCATTTCTGGACCTGAAGCTTTTTGCAAGCATCCTAGAGAGTGCTTAAAAATCAAAGCTGCCACAAAACCAGGCATTGATCAAGTGGTGGAGATTTAAAGAAAGGAGTAGTCTAGCATCAGGATAACAGCTCTTTAAATTTTGTTGGGGGTCAACAAAACCTGAGGGTCAGTGCTCTTTTGTGTTATCTCTCAGAATCATAGTGTTACTTAAAAAAGAGAAGGAAAACGTACATGGGGAGGTGGTTGAACGGAAGATGCAGACTGCTGTGTCGTTTACCAGAACAGGCTAATTTCTTTGTGCAGCGAGCTATTCTGTTATACTTTTACAAATTCTGACTCTTGATCAGAAAGCTTTGTAAAAATCTGGGTATGAAATACATGTACGTTGGCATCAGTGATACTATAATATATTATGGTGCGTCCCCAAGGGTATTTCTGTTTTTTAGATGGACAGATGTACATTTCTGTGTTGCTGCCAGTTAGCTGTGCAAGCTGATAGTAAGCTAACACTGTTCTAGTGATTCTTGTTTGTGGTATATCTATGTAAGGGAGACATAAAAAACAGTATCAGAAAAAATTACATTATTTCACTTAATTGTAATATTAATAGCTCTGAGCTGTAGGTAGGTAGTAAAGAAAGCATAAAGGTTCAGACAACTGTGTGCTACATGTAAAGCAATTACCGCACAAAGCTATTAAGGTAAGACACCTTTAAAAATATTCCTACATATTTCTAAAATATTCAGAACTAACACATGGATCTTGTGGAAAAACAGGGATTTCATAAATGCTGTATGTAATACGAACGTTCCACTAGACAGACAAGTTCAGATTCCAGCAGATAATAATCTATGCTGTGTGGTATAAGGAGATAAAAATACATACTCAACGCATATTGTAACCATGAAAGAAACTAGATACAGAATTAGGTAAACAGACTAAATCATTAGTGCTAAAATCATGGAAAGTCCTATAGTAACTTCACTTAAGTTAGTCTTGTGACGATTGTCCAAAAAAAGCTGAGGAAAGTTATGCAATTTTGAGTAAGCTGCCATTGCGTGAACTTTTTCTAATGTATCACAGGCCAGGAAATCTTAGCCAGACGTTTATTTACAATGCAGTTGCCTTTGAACTGTCTCTAGTGCCAAAATTTAAAAAAAAGAAAAAATCTATTTTGTTTTTCATTTCAAACTATGCATCCTAATTTCTATAACAAACAGAAGAGGATTCTATAGTAATAGTTCTGTGTTGTCATTCAGTGATACAAGGATGGTGTCAATTTTTCTGGCAGAAAACACTTGAAGTGCATTCAGTACACCTCAGTATGCCTGTTTTGGATGCCTTTGTAGCTCTGAGATGTCCTGCTTTTTTAAACCAGGGAAAAAGTTGAAGTAGAATCAGTAATTTGTGCACATCTTTTTTTTCTTGTCTCAGTGAAACTTTCCTAATGAATTCAACAGAAGATTAGGCCTTGATTATTTTATTTTTGGCAGTGTGAGCAAGTCATTGAACCACCTGTTGGAAATAACTGCAGTTCAGCTTATGTAAACTTCATTTAAGGATTTAAACTGTATACACACGCTTACTTTTATCTAGGTAGACACTCCCATAGGCTTCTTTTAGACTATTTCATGCATATGCGTTACACACTTATATTTAAGTTCAAAGATTATATTTTTGAAAGCTGAAATGGCTTCTCCAAATATGGTTTTATCTGAATTGGCTTTTTTCAGGTAGATGGAATTTAAATTTAGATTAATTTCAATTTAATTTTGCTAAAGGACTGATGATACTACTTTTAGTAAAAAAAAAAAAATCAGTGTGAATGCTTAAAGAATAAACTAAAGCTTTAATCCTTAAGCATTGTTGACTCATGATGTTAAACACTTCTAATGAAAGCCCAATCGAAAACAGTTCTGGTAATTGAACTTACCTATGATCTGGGTTACAGTGTAATGTTCAAGCTTTGTATACCTGTTTTCCCTTCTCTGCCCTAGTGCATCTGTTTGCAGAATTCTCTTTTTGATGCTGAAAATGATTAGTGTTAAATAATACATACTTTAAAAGTATTCTTTTAAATACTTTAACTATAGCTTGCAACGATGAAAGAGGTCTGTTTTAGGGCAGTGTTCATATGATCTACTTCAGGCGTTTGGAACCTCCAATTCAGAAGTTCAGAGTTGGGTGTCAAAGTTCCTTTTTATTCACAAGCAAGGAAGTGGGGATTCAGGTTACCAAAGATCGTGGCAGCAGTATATAATGTCAAGCTAATGGGCCACTCAGCTTGGTATCCCATCAGTGACAGTGGCCATAAGTGAGTGCCTACGAAAAAGTCTAAAACCATGTTGGGCATATATGGTATATCTTTGTTTTCCCCTCTCACTTTCCAGCCATTTTAAGCTGAGGACATCCTGAGCTGAAGGCAGTTTCTCAGTTAATTTCTGTTCTAGAAGCTTGCCTGGCATCCTCTTAAACACTAGCATCTGTAACGTCCTTCGGTAAGAAATTTTGCAGTTCAACTACCTGCTCTGTAAAAAGCCTCTTTCTTGTTTTAAAGCTGGCTGATAACTAGTATCTCTTGACTCTTCATGTAATTCAATGTAGCTTGGTGGTACTTTAAAGTCTCAACTAGCATGTTGAGACAATGTAGAGGTATTTGGAATATTTGAAAGTAGTTAACTGCCGGATGCTGTTGAATTTGCTGTTAGAAATAATAACTGTATGTAACTACAAATAAAAGCAGTAGTAAAATGGGATTCATAGGAGATTATATTAAAAGGACAGCAGTTCTAAATTTAGGGTGTCTTCTGTTTTAATGGGATGAAAGTAGTTTTGGGCACTGACTTCCCCAAGGCACGTTGCTTCACCACATGAAATGTTTGGCAATGATGGTAAGATATCCTGTTACTTCTGCCCCTGTGTCGACCTCTTATTTGCAGTGTGACAGCTGTGTGTGGCTGTGTTGTGAACTGGATCAGGGAACTGATCTGCTACTTAAAAAAAATCTAGTAGGTTTCTTAAAGCCCAATCAGCTAATCAATCTGGTCTGTGGTATGTCCTTGCAAATAGCTGCCTGGATTGGGGAGGGGGTGGGAGAAGGGGACTAGTTTCAGGAAGAGGTGCTAAGAATACCTTAAACTGGTATTGTTTCCAAACACTTAGATTGTGATTTCATAAAACAAAGTCTGCTGGGTAATAGATGTACATTTTCAATAATATTTGGCTAGTTCCTACTACTTTAGTCTTCTATGTGGAAGACTTGCCCAAATAAGGAGGCTGACTCAGACTGAAACTACACAGATTGTCAAGTGCATAGAGTAACCAAGGGAACTTCTTTTCAGGCTATCTTAAAAAACCTAAGGACATTTAAAAAGAAAGTATCTTTCCTTCCTCTCCTCCCTCCCGCCCCCCCCCCCCAACCAATGCATCATTTAATCAGAGATATCTGAATTTAAGGGATCTCTCAGGAGTTTAATGTTCTGCCCATAAAGTTTTGGATGCCTTTTAGCTGAAGGATTTCTGCATACTTAGGAATGATAATCTAATTTATAGTAGCTAAATAGTGAGCTATCGGCACTTGAAAACCAAGCAAACCTATGGAAGCTCTAAGGTTATGTATTTGGTTATTACCTTGGTTGACACAGCCTGAGGAAATAACTTAAAAGTAATGAACAATAAAACATGCATACTGTCTGGTGTATGGAGGAGTAAATTACTGTTTTGTCCTCATGTGAGACTTCTGAAAACAACATGCAGAAGGTAGGTAATACGCTTAATATTGTAAAACCTGTGAGGTGATCAAAGGATCTTTATATAAAATGTTTAGTAATGACATGTTGAAGTGACCAATGCATTTGCACTCAGAAAAGTAAGATAGTTGTCTTAAGGTAGTAGTGTAGGTTAAACTTAATCTCACTGAGTGAAGAATTCGTGCTGTGCTAACAAAGTTTTGGATGCAAATGCGGCCGTGGGGGAATCTAGAGTTCTCCTTGGCTGAGTATATGCCATTTGGTAAGAGATGGTTGGTGCTAGCTCTACAGGCCGGTAAGCGTTTACTGTTTTATCAACATCTACACTAGAGGGCTCTCTGGACAGAGGTTCAGTAGTGTAGATCAGCTGTGCCTGATCTTTCTGGCTGGCTATGTGTTATTTTCCTGCAGTTTCTTCCTTGCTGTATGACCTGACTTGCTGCACATGAGACATGATTAATCTGTGCCTGAGCAATAATTCCAGTGTTAATGCCACTGGAAGGAGTGTATTTTTTTTTTTGGCATACTCAGATGCCGCAGTTGCTATGCAGGTGCAGCAGGCCTCCCTGTCTGGACTGGAGATGACAGCTGGAATGCTGCAGCCCAAGTGATTTGTACAGCACACTCAAAACAGTCATCTCTCTTCATCATGCCCGAGATCCACATGGAGAGTGGGCATGGGATCTGCGTGAATTATTCTTATGACAACGACAGTCTGTTCCTGGTTGCCATCTTATTGAAATACCTCTTGCCAGGATCCAATATACTTTCTACCTTGTGTTCTCTTTTTTTTTTCCTCTCGTTTTACTCTCTGTCCTGTGATGCTGTGTGTGACTTTCACACAATAATTGAGGGATTTTGGTCTGTTTGGGAGAGACTGAGCTTGCTTGAACAGGTTGCTGCTAAAACAAGTCATCTGGCCAAAAGCCTGCTTCCAAGTTGCCTTTGGAGCAAAGGGCTGTGAAGAGGGTGACACACTCAGGAGAGTTAGTCTTAGTGGAGTGCAAGTGGCTCTCGGGTTTAGGTTAAAAATCCTTAGAGTAGACAAGAACTGGCATTGGGCATTCTTGTGGCAGAGCCGATACATAGTGAGCCTTATTAAAAAAAAAAAAGGAATAGGAGCTGCATTAGCTCAGTTGCAGGCTGTAACACTTAATGCTGTCCTGAAATAACATTCAAAACATGGAAATGAATTATGAGTCATACGTTCTATATAATGACTGATGTTTATTCTGAAGGACATTAGAATTAAAGTATCTTAAATAACTTGAAGATTCAGAAGCACGAAGCATTAGGTTAAACGCTGTTATATCATGTTTCAGTCTATTCCTGTGCACTTGAGAAATCACACAGTTCTTTCAAACCCAGGTGGGCTTTTGTCAATTATGTTACTTACTCTGGTGAAAGTTTTTTCTAGTTTCCTTTCAAATAATTGTAGAACCTTTTAGAGTAGTATATCCAGAACTTCTCATAGCATGCTTAGTTGCAGTACAGATGCCTACAATGAAAACTTAATGTTGAAAGAAAATATTCTAGCATAAAAATGAGGCTGATTAAAATATTGTATATTGTTTGTTTATTACATAAGCCTTCTGTTCTGAGTAGTTGGTGTGTATACCTTTGAGACATCTTCTGCAATCTAACATACATTTTTGTTGTGTTTTGAATGCAATTGTTTTTCAGGTCATGGAAAAACTCCAAAAGATGCTGCTTCTGTCCGAGCTACACATCCTATACCTGCAGCCTGTGGCATATACTATTTTGAAGTTAAAATTGTCAGTAAGGGGAGAGATGGGTAAGCATTGAGTGCATTATTAATTAATTATTACTTGAAATACTGTCTCGCATCATCTTTCTTTCAGTCAACAGATGTCTTGGGTATCAAAACTTATTTTCATATTTTACCATTTTTTATATAACTTAATTCCTTATTAATGAGAAGTTGCACTCTGATATTTGGGTTTTTTAGGGGAGTTGATTGTGGTATTTATTGTCCACAAATCAGTGTACACAATAAATACCATAACAACATCTTCTCATTTTCTCTTGACAGAGAAGTTAGGGTTTGAATGACCATAGTTTGACCCTGCTCTTACCTTTAAAGGTGTTGGGTTTTGACCGTATGGCTTTACAGACTTCCACGTAATTTTTAGGAAGTCTTTAGGGTGTGCAGCAGACCAGCTTACCTCCTCAGTGCAGTCTCTTCATGGATGTCGTATCAATTTTAAAACAGAAAGTTATTCTGAAGGCTACTTGTTGGTGAACAGTAATAAGTATAAAGGGGGGTGTTCTGAATAGGTGCTGGCAACTTGTCACCCTATGGAAAGAACAAGAGTTGATGAGTGAGTGCAGCTGCCGCTTCCCAGAATCCATCTGAATTATGAATCTGTTGAAGCACAGGTGATACCATGCTTTTAAGTCTTCTGAGGCAGATAGTGTCTCACCTGGGAAAGTCCTGAAGTGCTGATGAAATCTTTGCTAGACCACTTTAATTCCTTTTCATCTTTCACTGCTTTTGGTAGAGGGTGTGTTTTGATCCTGAGACACTGATTATGTTGCCTATGTAGGACTACATAAGCAATGCTTTTTTCCAATATGCTGTAGTATACACTGTGGTTCTACTTCAAGGTTCTAGTCAAGATTGAATGTCCTTGTCTTAGGTACTGTACAAGCATGTTGCAGATGCTTATGTCCTGTTGTGAAAATAAATCTTCTGAGAAAAAACTATGTCGTAGCTCTTTGGATGAAATTCAGTACCTTTGTCTTTTCTTTGTCTGTCTTGCTGCTGTTTGTCTTTAATTTTCCTGGTGTTCTGTAAACCTTCTGTAAGTCAGAAACAGTATTCAAACTCTTTTGTTTTGCTTATAGTATTGTATAGAGGTATTTTGAAAGAATAGCCTCTCAGTACTGCTGCTGCCTTGTAGAGGCATTTATGAGTTATCGGTTCTGTTCCCAAAAGTTATCCCTGGGAGGTTTCTTTGCTGTGAAAAACTTGTGTCTGTAATTGCTTTTGTCACATTATGAAGACCTAATTATTTTTAAATCAAGATGATAGAAATTAGTGTTTCAAGTAATGTTTTGCTATCAATTTTAGGAACACCTTTTGTGGGTTTTTTACTCCTTAAACATTTTTTTAAAATTGCCAGGAGAGGTTCTGATTGTGATTTGCTGCTGATGCACATGTCTCTTTCTGAAATGTATTTCTGCCTGCTTAGTTTGGAAGCCAGCTTTTTTGAAGTGATGGATTTCAAAAAGTGTCTGTGTGTGTGGATGTCATTTTACACAGCTCCTCTAACACTTTACCTTAGACCTCCTTCTAATTTCTAATTCAGTAGGCCACTCAGGGCAAAAGTAGAAAACACCTTTGAGTAAAGTGTTTCAAGGTTTTGTCATTTAAATGGTTACTTGTGAGGTGTACATAGCTAAGACTTGTGAAGTTGCTTGCTGAGATTGCTTAAAAAAATAGAGGGTTACTTTTTTCAGTTATTGATAATACATACTGCCTTGTTCTTGCTTCAGCCTTGGGACCTTTTTTTAGTGTCACTTTATGAAACCCTTAGCTGCATAATAAGCTGAGGTGTTCTTTTTTTTTTTCATTGTATAAGATAGTATGGATGCTGGGGAATACTGTGCACAGAACCAAAGCCAAATCTAGCTTAGCTGATAAAAAGCAGGAGTTGACATGTGGAGCCTCACTGGATGTAACGTGTGTATCTCTAGACCCTGTTTTCAGGTCCAGGAGGTCTTTGACTAGATGCAGTGTGAATCTCTTACGGTTCAGTGTTACGCTGTATTCAAACTTACAATTTCTTCTGTAATAAGTAAACTGGGGAATTTAATGTAGAGTTATGTAAGTATGTCTATAGAAAACAGTTTGTGTCTGATAGGTTTTATTAGTTCTTCCTCACTGCCTGTTGTGTTTCACCTGGCTTGCTCCAGGTACATTTTTACCTTTTTTTTTTTTCCTTCTTTACTTGGTGTCTGGTAATGGGAACAGAGTTCAGGAAGACCCTATCTGTAGAGGACCAGCATGTAACTAATAGAATCAATTAGTTGAAACGTCTTACTGTTCCAAAAGCATCTATTCTCAAGGCCTGAGCCTAGCTGTGGAAGCACTACAGCTATATTTTATAGTACTGTTTAAAATAGAATCATAGAATCATTAAGGTTGGAAAAGACCTCTAAGATCATCAAGTCCAACCGTCAACCCAACACCCCCATGCCCACTAAACCATGTCCCTAAGTGCCTCATCTACACGTCTTTTAAATACCTCCAGGGATGGGGACTCCACCACTGCCCTGGGCAGCCTGTGCCAAGGCCTGACCACTCTTTCAGGAAAGAAATTTCTCCTCATGTCCAACCTAAACCTCCCCTGGCACAACTTGAGGCCGTTTCCTCTCGTCCTATCGCTGTTACTTGGGAGAAGAGACCGACCCCCCCTCGCTCCAACCTCCCTTCAGGCAGTTGCAGAGCGCGATGAGGTCTCCCCTCAGCCTCCTCTTCTCCAGGCTGAACACCCCCAGTTCCCTCAGCCGCTCCTCATCAGACTTGTGCTCCAGGCCCTTCCCCAGCTCCGTTGCCCTTCTCTGGACACGCTCCAGCCCCTCAATGTCCTTCTTGTCGTGAGGGGCCCAAAACTGAACCCAGGATTCGAGGTGCGGCCTCACCAGTGCCCAGTACAGGGGCACGATCCCCTCCCTGCTCCTGCTGGCCACACCAGTGCTGATACAGGCCAGGATGCCGTTGGCCTTCTTGGCCACCTGGGCACGCTGCCGGCTCATGTTCAGCCGCTGTCGACCAGCACCCCCAGGTCCTTTTCCTCTGGGCACTTTCCAGCCGCTCTTCCCCAAGCCTGGAGCGTTGCCTGGGGTTGTTGTGGCCCAAGTGCAGGATCTGGCACTTGGCCTTGTTGAACCTCCTCAGTTGGCCTCGGCCCATCGATCCAGCCTGTCCAGGTCCCTCTGCAGAGCCTTCCTACCCTCCAGCAGATCAACACTCCCGCCCAGCTTGGTGTCGTCTGCAAACTGACTGAGGGAGCACTCGATCCCCTCGTCCAGATCGTTGATAAAGATATTGAACAGGACCGGCCCCAAAACTGAGCCCTGGGGAACACCACTCGTGACTGGTCGCCAACTGGATTTGACTCCATTGACCACAACTCTCTGGTGGTCTTATAACATGATTTTTGCACCAGATCTGTGGTCCCACAGGTTTATGGGGAACCAAAATGCAGTGTATTCAAAGGGACTTTCTGTCACTGCATTTGCCCTACTTTCAAGTGATCTGTTGAAGAGCGTTTGAATCATTCCTGTTTTGTTTGAACTAGTCGAATAAAAGCACTGACTACAGTTCCTTGGATTATTTAGTTTTACTTTTTTCTCCTTTGACTCTGAAGAAGCACAGCTCTTTTTAGTAGGCATGGATGTGGCATGGCTTCCAGTATGGCTTGTCGTAGCTGTGTGCAAGAACAGCATTGGGTTTTGTCACACTAATGACCTAGGTCATTAAATTCTCTACATATTTGGGGGGTAACAGTCTTGAGTAGGAATTTGAAGGTGCATAATATGTTAATTTTGCAGATATTCATGATGATCAACTTCTAGGCATTATGGTCACATTGAAGAAAGCATGAAAGCAGGCTTACTAGGAAGTAAGAAATGGGTATGGAGGTTGGTTTTGCAAAGTAGATGAAGATTGAAGTTGCTTTTTGATACCTCCATGAGGGGTGATAGGCTCATGCAGCAACTAATGGTAACAGATGAGAAAAAGGGAAGTGAGAATTAAGGTTAATAAAAGTAATAAAGTTGAAATATCATTAAAACAAAAACTGCCTTGGTATTTGTACAGTGTTTGCCTTGAAGAGTCCTAAGATCTTTTATGTATTGCTACAGTACAGATATGTGAAATAATTATCTTAAATATTTTAAAATTCTTGTTAAAAGTGCTAACTGGCTGTCATGTTGCTCTGTAAATATTTTCTGTTGTTCTTTATTTCTTCAGTTTTCTTCCTTAATTTCATGTCTCCTTTTGCAGTCTGAGGACCTCTATTTATTTACATTCTCCTTTATACTCTCTTTTGCTTTGTTTTTTTTGGCTTCATGTGGAACATTGTGGACAGTGATGTGAGTGATTGGAGATGGTAACAGTAGATGGGTAATGGGTGTATGTATGGGGAACAGTACCAAGGTGATGATTAGAAAACATGGTAGGAAGGAGAGTATTAACTTCAAGAAATTATATCTGCATCTCTATTGAAATCTCCAGTTGATTTAAAAATAAATAAATACATGTGTCAGTTAACGCAAAGTGTTGCAGCAAGTACTGTTAAAAATTCTGATGTAGCTGGGAAGCTAAACATAGTTTTAACTTTAATTTAAAGTTAAACTTTTGTAAGCTCTTAACGCAGCCCTCATTTGTAATTGATCTATCAGAGAACCAGAAGTAACGTATGTAGTTTTTGTTCTGTAATTTCTTAATACAGTTCTCAAAGGAGTGAGATAGGCATGGTGTGCCTTTTGCATACAACTCTATTTTTAGTTTGATCTAAATTTCTAGAATAAGAGCTTAACTAAAGCAAACTACATTGGTGGTCTAGGATGGGAATGAACAAGAGTGTGCTAAGTCCTATGGACCTGTTCTTGTGATTCAGAGATGTAAGCCTTAGTCTCTAAATCTGTTATAATGCTATACTGTCCCCTCACTTTCCAAAAATGACCACCGTGGTGGCCATTCTCTTAGCTAGGCAAGTACATCTAAATGAGACTTTTTCTGGTCTCTCTCAAATCTTGATTTCAGTTTTCTTGTGCTGTTTTTTACTGAGTTCAGTTGTGCTAGTCTTTTACATATGTAGGTCCTCTTGCTTTGTGTGAAGCAGTAATGCATCTGCCTTATAGCCCCACAGTTAATATTTTATTTCAGATACCAGTTAATGTTTCCTTCTTTTACACAACTAAAGATACTTGCATGATACAGTCATAGTTTATGTAAACTACAAGTCCGATACCTTTGTGCTGTTGCTGTGGGCATCCTTCTTTAATGGTGAAGAGTTGTCTATAATCTCTCTCAGCTGAGAGTCTGTGAGCTTTGCTGTAACCGTAGGTTGCAGTCTTTGGCATTTCATACTGGCCGTAAGCATACGCCGGTTCCACTTTCCAAGGGGCTGTCTCAAGGGTATCCTGGCTACCTGGCTTCCAGAAGCAAACTACCTTCCATTATTTTATGTTATAAATATCTTATGTGTGTATGATTTACTGAGTGATCATCCATTTCTATATGAATTTCAGTCTTAGGCTTGTTGGTTCTTGTAATGGATCTCTTCATTTCCAGTCAGGGCAATGGTTTTTGAATGTTTGCAATTCTTACTCTAAACCGTAGTTTGAAGACTTTGTGGTGATTTGGCCATGAGAAGCAGTCTCTGAACACTCATTGAGTTTACTTCCCTTGTCCCAGTTTGTGACTGTTTGTGTCAGCTTCACGGTAAACCCGACTGGGTAGCTCATTCTCCAAAAGTTGAGTGAGTGAGTTTTCAGCCAGGTTTGTTCCCCAGTATGGCTGTTTGTATTGCTTCGTGAGTAGCTGTGGTAGCAAAAGAGAGTGTAACTTGGGGCCAAAATGAGCATCTGGGCCCAGGAGGGTGGGAATGCTACTTTTGGTCATGGTACCAGCTTATGCCTACTTAATTTTAGTTTAAATACAGCTTTTGGTTTTTTAAATCTTTGACCAGGAGAGACTTTTTGTCTGTTTCTTTCCCAGAGAAAATGCCTCTATTTACCCTCGGTGTCTTGAATTTCTGTCCATTCTTTACCTTATTCATTGATTTGTAAATACAATTACTAGCAATGGGCAAATGATAGTAATGCCATTTACTTCTAGACAGTTTTTAGTGCTTTTAGAACAGCTGAGGAAGATGTATGCTTAAAATGGAAAATCCTCTAAGCAGATGTGCTTTTTTTTAAAAAGAAGAATGAAAACAAGAATTGGAAGTGGTAAGCCATCTAGAAGAAAAAATGAAAACTAAGTTTAGAAAGGCTTTAGTCTTTAGCAGATAGCATTTAGCTTACACTTCTGTCAGCATGGTTGTTTAGTCTGTAGTGTGGTTGTACTGATGCAGATCTTCATGGATGTGCTTTATATTACCTGTGTAAGTTCTGCTAAATGTTCTGCATTAAAATAAAATGTTACTACAGCAACTCATGCGAGTAATCAGTATGCTTTTTGGTAAAGCAGTGTTAATAAGGCTTTAGACACCTGTTGGATTATGGCTGTTTTTTAACATACAAGCAGTCATCTATTGTTTTCGCAGTGACTTGTAGTACGTGTTGTGTATGCAACAAAGTGGGTGAAGAAATAAAAAAAGAAAAACGATCCAAAACAAAAATACCATGAGAATTAAGTTTGAATTTTCATTACACCCATGCCTGTGGCTTAGCCTGAGCTGTTTTAGTGCGTTTGAGTGATGTTTGTGAAATACAAATGCTTTGTTGCCTTCTGGAGCACCTATGTGTAACTCTTTAAACAGAAACCATTTTTATTGCAAATTGTTTCTGTTGCAGTAAGTTGGCTTTTCCTTTAGCATCCAGTATAGCCATTTTCTTGTTCATAACAAAAGCGTAAACCAATAAACAAAATACAGAACATCACCAGTTGCTGTTTTGTTTGTATTTGTTTTGTACACTGCTAATCTAATGTAAAAACTTTGTGCAGTCTTAAGACCTATTTTTATAGTTTTGGTATGTCCTCAGCAGTTACTTGTTACAGTAACAGGCATTTGTTACAACAACATGCAAACTGCACTCAGTCTCTATTTACATACAAGTATGTCTCGCGGCGTTATTACAGTACTTGTGTATAGAGTAGAATCTGATAAAGTTTGAAGTAGCTTTCTGGCATTAGTGTCTTCATTTGAATTGCAGCAGCTGCAAGAAGAGATTAGATCCTGAATCAGCAAGTGTATCTTTTCTTAAACTGTAGCAGTAATTAATTTTTTACCTGAATGTATGAGACCAGACATTGGACAGAAATGAACAGCAACTAAATATGTAAGAGGTTTGCGTTTAACTGGTCAGAAATACGTGGAAGTGGAACAAGAGAGTTTTATTTCTTTGTTGATGTTTTCTAGAAATGAGGATTTCTAATTTTAAAACAAAATCAAGAGAATAGATTTAATTTCTTGGTCCCTGTTTCTTGCAAAACCTTCTTATGAGGTTCATTTGCATAAATACGGTACATAGATGATAATCTCACTGCAGTCTGGACTTACGTTTTATTATTGTCTATGCAACTATTCTTTTCTGACAGTATGGTCCCCAAAAAGGCTTTAGTGCTTAGGGAGGAGTGTCACAAGACAAAATTGTGCAACCTCAGAAAGTGAGAGGGATGTCAGTAAATAAGAACCTTTCTAGGAACATTATATGAATCACAAGGAAAATGTTACAGGAATAACAGTTTCATGCACTAGGCAAGATCACTGCCTGACTTTTTCTTGTTTTTTTCCTCTTTGTGTAGAACTGGATTAATCTGAAACCTGGGTTTATCATGTTCAAAATACTGTTTCCTTGGAAACATTCCATAAAATTAAACTTGTTTTCAATTTGAAATGAAAGACTCAAACTGTCTATGGCATATTTTGAAACATTTAAATAGAGAAAAATTTAACAGCTCATTTCTTATTGTGATTGTGCAGACAATAAGAATCTTGGATTAGCATATTCCTACAAAATTTTAATGCAGAGTAACTGTATTAAAGATGAAATTATAGATGCCTTTTTAGTGTGTTGTATTTCTAACCTTATAGTATAGCGTCAGTGAAGACAGTGTAGAAAACTATAGGAGAACATTATTCAAGCTTTTTATGTCCTTGCAAGCCAGTTGTGAAGGTCCTTTAGAAAATCATTTGTCTTAAAATTCTTACAGATGTTGCAGTTTTTTCTGCTTGTACCCTTTTCTAAGATACAAACTTCATAATAAAACAAACTGCACCTGTTGTATAGCCTGTATTTTTTTAATTCTACTTAGTAAATGCATTCGAAACATTAGGATGTTTTCAGTTGCCTTATTTATGGGTGTAAACACCTGTTAGTGCTTGGACTTAGGTTCCTTACAGTTATTATGGCAACTTAGGTTTTAACACCATATGGTTGAAGCTGCTTTCTTTAAATGTATAGCATGTAGGTGATAAGATACGAGGTTGATTATTTACTTTCATCATCACCAAAAATGCTTGGATTTCGAAGCATGATGTAGCAGGTTATACTGTCTTTAACAGAACATGTAGGCACAGTGAAAGTCAGAAGGAATTTTACTCTTTGCAGATAGCAGGTTGCTGATGAAATCTCTGTAGTAGGGTGGCTATTACGGTTTTTTCCATTACTTAAAGATATGCTAAATTATTTTACTTGTCTTTACAAATACAGTATGGAATATTTTTTGTTGGTTTTTGTGTTGTGTTTTTTTTTTTTTCTTAACTAGAGAAGTGGTTATTTAGTACTTCAATTTATCTTTAGCCACTAGTAAGCTCTCTGAGGTACCTGTGATTTGGTACAGTTTTTGAGATTCTGTATTCCTCTTTATGGAATGGGCAGGATAGGATATAATTAACCTGAATTCTGATTATTATCAACTTCCGTATTGAAAGATCTTCCATACAACTTCAATACAGTGGCTATAAAAGATCTAACAGAACAGTTTCAAATAAAAATCAGAATTGTGTATCTTTTGTATGAACTGCTGGGGTTTTTTATTTTTGCTTATGTTTTAGCAGTCTCCAGTAGTGTACCATCTCTTACTGCTATTTTTTCCTTCTATTTGGTTCTGTTTTTTTTTATTTCTCACACTTAGTCTATTCAGGCATCCAAGTAGAAACTTCAGTAGAAACTTTAGGTTCCAGCGAAAGTATGAATTTAGCTTTTTGACTGGAAAGACACTTGAGGAGAGAGTAGTTATTGTAAGCTTGCTGCTTCTTACACATTCACTGCAGAGAAGCTTAGGCTTTTCAGTCTCTGTTAGTGGAACAAAATAGGTATCATAGTGCCTGCATTTTTGACATTGACTTTTCTTTTGCTTTGTGGCAAAAAGTTGAATCTTGAGCAAATTTTAAACTCTGTAGTTTTGTGGTATTCCTAAAAATTTCTGTATGACTTGCAGTTGTGAAATGTAAACTAGAAGATGTGCTGAGATGCTAAAATGGTAATCTATATCTTTAATGAACTGGAACAAGAATAAATACAATTTGAAATGAAAAATCAAGAGTATGTAAGATGCGCTTGCTTTCTTGGTCCTTAGTACCAATTTGGTTGCACTTTAAATCACTTTTCAGCCATAGTCTGTGATTTCAATCTTTCATGCATTGATTTGATGTATTCCATGAGTGCTTTTACATGTTGTTTGTAATTTTATGAGCTCTTGTAAGACTCGAGCACTTCAATGAGGTGATGGGTAGCAACCGGAGGGACCGAAATGCTCAGAGAGAGAGAGGGGGGCTTGTTAGTAACAAGGATCCCAGGCCACTTCCTTCCATTTGCCTAGGCAGGTGATCCTCCCACCGCGGCAGCCAGGGATGTTTATGGGTGAGGTGGAGGCACCATTCCGAGGGAAGTGATGAGGGAGGCGGCATCAGAACCACACCATTATTCCCTCTCTCCGGTCTCTTGAACCACGCTGTGTCATGTCCGTGTTTGGAAGGTGCCACATGTGGGAGTGAGCGTGCTGCTTCCTGGTGTTGACACCTCTGTTTCCCCAGGGCTGCTGTTATGGTGTGACATAGTCTAGGAGGACCTGTTCTTCCCGTCTGTGACTATCTCCTAGACCAAACCCATTCATGTGGCAGGACAGCAGCAAGTGCATCATGAACTGACTGAGAACAGTCTGGGCCTGCTTTGCACCTGGGTGCTAGCATGTCTGCTTGTTGTGCTGCCCTGCATTTTTATCGTGGACTAAGGGAGGAAAGCTTAAATGCATAGCCGTGCCACTGTTCTCCTCCTGATTCTGAGACGTGTGGTATGTGAACCTTAAGGAAGCAAACAGGAGGACAATTTATGTAATTCCTCCCGCTGAAGCAAGTCTCTTTGTAGACAGTGACTCTGGATCTAAATATTGGCTAAGCTTCTTTAAAAACCAAACAAAAAAGTTTTTTTAAGCCTATGAAGTTTACAGGTGCCAGGAGAAGAAAAAAAATTTACATGTAGTGGTTTGGCATAAATACAACTCCTGTTGATGAATTTTAGAGCATCTAAATCCTATCTGTCATTGTACTGCTTTCCCCCTCAATTTATAGTGTACTGTTTCTAGTTGAACATGAGATTAGCTATCCATCAACTATAACAAATAATAAATTAGCTTATTTGATGAGCCTTTAATTTCATTCACTTCCGAACCATAAATTGTAGACATTCCTTTTTCCTTATGAAAGATGTCTATAGTAAATGTGTTAATTATTTGAAATGTTTTAATCTAATTTTCCTGGAGTTTCTACTAATACTAAGTCTCCTGGATGAAATGGTGTTAACACTCCAAGTAGTTGTAAGCGAATCCCAGGGAAAAATATACACTGTTAAACATCTGTCTTCTTACTGAGATGGTGTCAGTGCTTAGTGCCTTCTAGTCGTTGCCAGTGGGTAAAGAATCCTTGTTCCCAGCTATGTTAAATACAGTGGGTCCATGTTTACAATTGTTACTGAGTTAGAGGAGGCTCAGAAGATATGATATCTGAGAGAGAAAAAATAGGTGATACCAAAATGTTACCTAGATGATGATTTTCTATCTAGCATTTTAAGTTTTTGTATAACCTTAATCTTGTTTCTATAAGAATACTGAAATGAAACTTTGATTGGGATGAAGGGTTTTTTAATATGACTCAAATTGAAAGGTTTTTTGCAGTCGGTGGAGTTCTTTAAGTTATCTGAAATTATTTTTAAAAATAAATTTCCTTTAATTAATTCTCCTTTAACAGGAGACTTTACAATAACAGATTTTCAGTCTTTGCATGAGAATCCTTCATGCATCACACTCCAGACTATGCTAATAACAATTCTGCCTTTATTATTTAAGACAAAATCAAGGGTTTTCCACTTGTTGCTTTCATTTATAATTGTTTCGTTGACTCTGCTGCTGCAGTGGTGCCTCAGTAATGTAATTAGCAATGCAGCAAAGACTAATCCTTTTGTTTGTTGCCCTTTGCTTCAGCTCTTCAGTATCTCTAAATCTAATATCTGCTATATATGGTTCTGAGGTTCCATTTCATGCTGGTATGTTGGAGGGTGAGGAAGATGGTATCGTACATTACAAAGCCCTCCTCTGATAATTTATAAATATCAAACGTAGAAGCAGGTAACTGTTGGAAGTGATCAATAGAAAAAGCAGAAAGCCCAGTGTACAATTAAGCATATGACTTCTGAGATTTGCTGCTCAGTTTCATTCTGTGTGAAATGTATTTAAAATAGCAGATTAACCTGTACTTTCTAGTAGAATAGTTGCTTAAAAATTGCATTTCATGAGGTAGGAATACAAGGGTCACGTTTGTTGACTTAAACTATTTTGAAATTGGCATGGGTAAATTTTTTTTTTCATACAGTTTATTTTTTCATGACAAATTTATGTTAACTAATTCAAAATAGTGTCAAAACAATTTGAATGTTTTGATAAACTAGGGAATGTTTGGATGCTCTCTTTAGATGATGTGTGGGGGGTTGGTTTATTTTGGGCAGGGGGGAATTGGTGAAAGCCTAGCTTTTCATTATGCTGTTTTTCTGTTTGGATTCCTGTCGTCTTGGTCATGAAATGACCTTTGCTTAAAAAACAGAAGCAAAACTGATTTTACTAACCTCAAATAGTGTGATTTGGGGGTGTGGAGATTATTCATTTCAACTTTCCAGTATGTGCTGTTAAATTGTCAACAATTGTACTGGACACTGACTTTATTAAAACTACCTTTTGTAAAACTGACTTTTGGACTTCATTGACCTAGCCATAACTTGTTTAGACTTAAGATTACTGGTTAGTAGAGTAAATATATTTTTGCTCTTTAGTTTGCCAACAGCTAAGTAGCATTGCTGGTAAATTTTGCAAGATAGCATTCCGCTCTGGGATCCCGGCCTTCAGTGTTTCAGTGTGATCTTTTCATAAGTGCTGTGCAGGAATGCATTTTGCTGCTGAAATAATGCAGAGTTTTGCATGTATTGTAAAATTACTTATTCCAGATTGTCTGCAAAACATGATTAGGTATGTTGAAGATGATAAAATTGGTATGTGTATAGCTTTACCCCTACTTGCAAAATAAGGCATGGCCTTTGGCTTTCTTTGTTCATGCTTTAAACTTTATGGGTAGTATCAGTATTCTCCATTGATAACCCAGGATGCCTAAAAATGAAGAACATTGTCCTTACCTCCTGCAGGGACAGAATCTGTCTGTATTAAACCATATATGCTAGGAATTATTTTTCAGCTCCCTTGCTGTTATGCCACTATTAAATGACTTCTCAGCAGCTTAATTGATATACGATTAATCAGCAGTGTGTTTCTCAGCAATATCCCACATATATTTGTGTTTTTGTAGGAGACAGATCAATTTCTTTTGTTCTTTCATTTTTACAGTTACATGGGAATTGGGCTTTCGGCACAGGGTGTGAACATGAACAGACTACCAGGTATGTTTCAGTATTTATTACGTTTGATAAGTTACTTACATTGGTTAATTGTGGTTTTTAAAATATGCTTGACCTTGATGGGAAGGTTCTGGTAAGCAACAGACTATAGCATGACACCTCTGTGTTGTATTTGTTATCTGAATTATGTGAAGCTTGCAGCTAAAAAGTTTAACTTTTACTGTACATTTGCTCCTGTACTACTTCCCTCAACTCTTAGTGTTATTTATAACATTATACAGATACTTTTTGGCAAACAAATACGTTTTAAAATTTTCACCATGTTTGCTGATAAAAATGAAGCTATAGATTTTCTTGCTCTGTAAACTGAATTTCTAGCAATAAAGATGAGGAACTATGATAAAAACTTGTCAAACGTGGAGTGAGCTCTCCTACTGTCACTTTCTGTACTGTTACCTTTCCAACCTTAATAGTAAGGGTGTGAGGCATAATTTTAATTTTTGACTGTTCCATTGACTTGCATGGTCAGGGTCACTTCTTTTGTTAACAATTGTCTGCAGTATCTCTGTATAGTATTTAAAGAAGTTTTGTGTGTGTGTGTACATGTTGGTTTTTTAATAGATCTTTAAATGTTATTTTAAAAAAACAAACCCAAAAAACCCTGATTTTTTAAAATTGTTACTATTAGCCAAGTATAAAATCATGTTGAATTGACCTTAGAATATCTGTATTCTCTTTTGCATTATTACTTTTTCACCCAAATGTTCTGGTAGAGATCCTTATGGTGATGGCAGGTCCCAGTTACACTGTGAGCCCAACTAAGAGTGATAAATTATTAGTGGGTGGTATTAAGTTTATTCTGAGTATGATTTAGGATGCATTGCAAGTAATTATCAAAGATACTACTAATCAATGTAACTGCAGTAATTTGGGGTATTAATTTACTGAGAGATGCTTAATGTGGTGCCAACTGAAGCTACTGATCATACAGATTAAGGGCCTAAGTATGGAAAATACTTTCAAATTAACCTGTTAGGCAGCAGCTTGACAGAAGAAGAATAAACCCACAACCTTTTACTCCTTAAAAAATAGTTTGAGTTGTCAGTATAAATTCTTGTAGTCAGAATATAAATGTATATGAAATTTGGTGATTTGTGTTAAAGATCATGCTTTATATTGTTTTGCATCGGCATTTAATAGATCTCTTAGGAAGATTTTGTGGTGCCTGAAAGTTTACTCCTTTTCTCTGTGTTTTTGTTTAGTATTGAATTGCAGAGAGTGTGGACAGATATTTTTAAATGAGCTCAGACTAAAATTGCTTGCTGTGAATTTCATTGAGTAGTGTAACAATATGAAGCTTCTTAACTGGTTCTGCAGCTTCTTCACCTGCAGAATTAGCACCATATTTGCATACATAAGGATTTGCCTGCTGGCTGTGACTTTCATGTGTATTGATAATTTTTTGTTCCTTTTTGAATTTTTTTTTTAATTATTTTTTATTTTTAGGGGCAGCAAAGCTAGTGACATTGTAGTCTGGAGATTCTGCTATTATGCAGAGACTGCTTGCTGCTGAATAGTCATTGAGAATAATCAGGAGTAAAAATGTGTTTCCCCAGAGATGCATGTTTGGGTTTTAGCCAGGAAGAATTTGATTATGACATATGGTAGCAATAGTTTTGCAAGATGAAAGGGAGAACAGGAGAATCTTCACTGCTTTATTGGGACATGTCAGATCTGCATATAGCTTGTCAAATTTCAACATTGTAGCTGATGATATTTTTGGTGTTGATAATTTTGTGTGTTTACTTAGAGAGAAAAATGTCTTATCTGAATTTGCATTACGTGTTATGTACTACAAATGTACTACCTGTTCAGCCATTTTGATAAAAGAAGTTGTCGTTTTTTAAAATGAAACCGATTTGTTGGTTAGATAAGAAATCTTAGAAAGCAGAAAGCTCAGCATAGTAATTAACCATATTAACCTGGTTAGAATGTACTAACTTTGCATAGTCTTTCCATTATTTCATAGTAAAGGAAACGAATAAATTGCAAATGCTTTTGTTCTCTAGGTTGGGATAAACATTCATATGGTTACCATGGAGATGATGGACATTCGTTCTGTTCCTCTGGAACTGGACAACCCTACGGCCCAACGTTTACTACGGGTGATGTCATTGGTTGTTGTGTCAACCTTATCAATAATACCTGCTTCTACACAAAGAACGGACACAGCTTGGGTATGGAGAAACGTTATCTTTAATGATAACATTGTGTCTGTAAGTCTGTAAATCTGAAACTCTCTTCATGTCAGGAGCAAAGTGTTTGAATAGTTCTTTTGATAGTCTCATAATCTATGAATTAATTAAAGAATTGGGAAGAATAATTTCTTGTGTGCCACCTGCACTAACATTCCTTGTGAATTTGGAAGGATTTGTCATAGCATCTCATTCCACAGGACCTGCATTTATGAACCCTGCTACTAAATCCACAAATAATACTTGATGTTTATAAGGTAATAGATGATACGAGAATTGGAGAAATGGAGAATGGATATAGCTAAAATTCATTGCTACTGTATGGGGGACGCCTAGCCTTCACTAAAACATTACATTGGATGGGTGTTATTTTGAACACATGTTGGAGAACAGTGTCTTTTGGATTCCCAGTCTGGAGTCATGCATAGTTGGGCTAAAGCCATGAATTATACAAGTTGTGCTAAAATTAAGTCCATTAAATTCTTGTGGTAAATTGTAGTATTATGCAATGCTGCAAGATATTTTTTGAGTTTGAAGATGTCAGGAGGGGGTAGAGTTAAAATTTTTGATGCAATACATATAATAATTCAGTTACTTAATGCAATTTAATGAGCAAAGATAACAGAGCAAAATCTACTTCCTGCATTAAGGAGAGAGCAAGGGCTTGGGAAGAGATCTTGGAATTGTGCTGGGGGGAGTAGGAAGTTTCAAGGGATAAAGCTCAGAAAGGAGAAATAAGGTTTTTGTTATGGGTAGAAATGTGATAAGGAAAAGAGAGTCTAGCTTGAAATGAAATAAAAGGTTATCGAGAGGGACTTTTGAAGTCGCTGTTCTATTTTCTCATATTGCCAAACATGAGGAAGGTTTAAAAAGTAGTAAGGGAAAGTCCATCGTTTAAATTCTTCTTGTCTCTCAGAAGAAGACTGCCTGTTTTGCTTGCTCAGGCCCTGAGCAAACAGATATAACTTTGGAGTTTTCCTGCCCCTACTCAGAGCACAGCTTAGATGCCTCCAGAGGTCAATTCCAAGTAATCACTTCTGTGATTCTATTCTATCATGATTTAATGTTTCTTCTAAATTGAATGAGCCTATATATCTGGACTTAATACCTTGACACCTGCAGCAGTGGGACGCTTGACCCATGCACTGTGTAGTTGGGGTTTTTTTTGGCCCCGTTTCAGGATATATGTCAAAATGGAAGATAACAGGCTCATGTTCTGTTTACCCTAATCTTTAACTGGGTTAAAGCTGAGAAGGGTAGTCTTATCTTATTCCCTTTTGGAACTAGTAACAGTGTGCCTGCAGGTAAGTTGGACTACCCTTACTGCCACATGCATGGAAGAGCTAAGAAGGGAGGAGCAGAACCTTCTCTTTCAGTGGAAGTCTTAAAGCAGACTGGATTAGGCCAACTGTGAAACAACACTGCAAGTGATTAGAATCTGTTTAAAGAGGAGAACAGAATGGCATAGATGAGGAGAGGCTAGTAAAATGTCACCTGTCATAGACAGAGTCTAACAAACACTTGACGGATTTCAGAAGGAAACCTGACAGCTGTTCTGCTGTCGTGGGCTTTGCTAACTTGAATTTCTGACAGAGGAAAATACATTCTGTGTTTAGGTGAAAAAAGAAATTAGAAATTTTGGCTGTCTTGCTGAGTTGTTGTTGCTGCTTGTTGTCCAGAATTCCTATACGATTGTGACTTGGAGGACATTTATGTTTCTCCTCTGGGCTACAGATGCAGTCTAGAGTATTGGAAGTCTCTGGATCAGCCTGGGATTTGATACTACGAAAAGGACTAAGCAATTATTTCTGCAAGTGTGAAATCCTGGGTTGAAAAAAACAAAACAAAAAACCAAAACCAAACCAACCAAACAAACAATGCCTACATGTCACTCAGTCGTCATTTATCATTTGGCTGTCTTGCCTACTGGCATGGTTATTTTGGAAAAGGGCGAGCTGGATGTCCAAATGTGCTAAACAGAGAAAGTTAGGGTGTGAACAAATAATAAAAATGGGAGGAAATAGATTCACTCTTTGTCATTCTTTTGTGTCAAAGATGCGAGTAAGGAATCCAAATGCTGTTGAGATTTGAAATCTTGGTGAAGAATGGAGATGGAAAGCAGGGGTGGTTTTAGGACAAAAGGTTAAAAGCTTTGTTTTAAATTTGAAAATGCAGTGATACAAAATAAATAAGAGTTTGAAGGGATAAGTGGATTTGAATCATTATGTACTTGTAAAAAAAAATTTGAAGAAATACTTGCAACAGTAAAGGAAATCACGAAATACTGTTATCATTTGGCTATCAGAAGGAGAATAGGAGATTCCCTGATAGTTATTTTTTAACTGAAAGCTTTCCCCTCATCCCACCCCTCCAAATTGTGTGAAGTTCCTGAAGTGTGTAGAGGTCAGATTTTTCTCTAATCCTGAGAGAGCAAAATCATTGCCTTGGTCTTATGGGTAGATGGATGCTTGTGATTTTATAACAAGATATTAAGCTATTCGGTTTGAAAACCAAGACTCCCTGGCGTGGATTAGAGTGAAACATTTACCAGACTGGTCTGGAGTATTACAGGCATGTGCTGCTCATGTAAAGATAATGCGTACTTACTAAGAAAAGTAATAGCAAACAAGAAAAGACACTGTTAAATCCTGATGTTGCCTCATCGAGACATGAAAGTAAAAAAAAAAAAAAATCTTCAGATATTCTTATTTTTCCTCCTAATTTTAATCTATGGCCAGAATTCTCATACTTTCTAATCTGCATAGCTGTATGATGTTTGCTAAATCTTATGCCCTATTTTGAAAAATTGAGGGCTAATTGAGTACTTTCAAATGACAATTACTTTTTGCCAAACATTGCCCTTTATTACTCAAGTACCTCAGTTGTGCCTAAGCATCATGGATGTCACCATACTTAACTACTTATTTCTGAGATGGTTTGGGTGAGTTTTCTGAACGTATAATGATACACTTAAGAAAACGAGGCTAGAATCCAGACACGTGGAAATTAATCTTAATTTTCTCTTCATTACAGGCATCGCTTTCACAGATTTACCGGTAAGATAAGTGCATTTTCAAACAGCTTTCCTTCGTATGATAAACAGATGTTTCAGATGTAACTTGCATTTACCTTATGCTTCTTCAAAATACAGTGATAATCTTAACCAATTTAATATCAGATACTACTTCTCACCATTTCACTGGTGATTTGTTAAGTGAAGCAAAAAGTTTTTTGGTTTTACACCGATCCTCACAGGTTGTTTTCAGCTTTTTAACATGCAGTTCTAATGGAAGTTTAGCAGAAAATAATACATACAAGTAGTTATTACATACTTTGACACATGCAGGCCTTGCATACAAAATCAAAGCTGTATTAAACACCAACACGGTCCATGTGTGTACAGCTGTGTTTCCTATGCAGAAAGGCTGGCTGCCTTGACATGGTCACTGTAACTCATGCTTGATGCCTAATTTTCAAAATCTTTCTCTATACAGTTCACTCCGTAAGATCAAACATATCAAAGTAATTTTTTTAAAGAAAGCTGCAGATATCTTAAGTCTTCTAGCTTTTCAGTCAATTAAATTGTTTCCTTAAAATCATTATAAATGTGTTCCCTATGCCACTGGTACAGGCATGATACTGCACTTATTTTGGGTTTTTTTCTCATCCACTTCATTTCTGATCTAATCTGATTGGGGTGCAGTGTGTGGTGCACTTCCATCTGGCCAGCTACTCCGTTTGCTGTGGCCTTAGGAGGCAAGGACAGATATTAAGGAAAAATGAAGTCAATAACTCAGGGTGCCTCTCAGCCCCGCCACAGGGCTGAGTGCTTTGTGTAGGAAGCCACCGCCACTGTCCTGGGTCTGTGGGATGCCAGCAGGGCTCCTTGCTGGCACACGGTACCAGCACAGGAAAACTGACACTGTAATCTGAAGCTTGAAGCTGGACCCCTCCTCATTAGAATCAATTGTTTTCGTCTCATTAAAAGATTTGAGGCTTGTGCTTTGTTGATTAGACTAGGTAATGCTATGAGCAAGGTTTATTTAAAAATAAAAAAAAGGGGGGTTGGGGGGGTGGAAGTGGGTGCAAGATCAACTTGGGCATGGTTTTAACAACCAGAGTATTTTTCTTCCATTTCACTGGGTTCACTGGGCTTCAGTGTTCCTACTGACCTGCATGTTGATAGCGTCTTACTGATAGCTTTAATTTATTTAGCATATGGTTCTGTAGATCAGCATACCATTATACCATACTACCATTGATTGCAGTGTAAATATGATGTAGGTATATTTATAAATCAAAAAAACCCAGCAACAAAACCCCACCCACCCAAAATGCCAACTGATTGCATTGCCATTGCTGAGATTCTAGTTGCATTTTAGTAAGTTAATTTAATCCCAACAGGCAGATTTTACTTTTCTCATATTTGGCATATTTCAAATTTGCATGGAGACCTAATCTCTAAGCAGAAAATAAAACTGAGACAATAAATGCTTTAAAGTCTTTTTCTAGATACAAGTCCAGGAATTCACGAGAACTTCAATGCACTGTTACAGTTCTTTTTAGGCACTACACTTGGACTTTGAGGCTAATGAGTTCTCTATCCTGTCAGTTCTTACCACTAAAATTCAGCGATGTTTTAAGTATTTCACCCCAAAAGGAAAATGGCCCACTTTGTAAGTTTAACTTTTGTTCTCTCTTTCAAAGCAACTTTAATCCTGGTCTTTAAAAATCATTAGTATTTAATATTTTGTAAAATTGAAACCAAAAGTTGTAAATTATAGCACAGTTTAAAAAGTGCATTTTCTGACTACAAAGAGAATGATCAGTAAGGCTTTCTTATTTCGAAATAAAAAATTATGACCACTGGGAATAAAATTAATCAGTCATTGTATTGCTGGATTGGTAGAAGTTGCTTTAACTGGCTGGACAGATGATCCAGAGGTACTTGCTTCTTCACACTACTACTAGCAATGGGGATATTACTACAGAGATGGAAAAAAAAAAAGAAAGTGGGGAATTCAGAGTAAGAGGAAAAAACTAATTGAAAAATTTCTTGCAGCCAAACTTGTACCCTACAGTAGGGCTTCAAACACCAGGAGAGGTTGTGGATGCTAATTTTGGACAACACCCATTTGTATTTGATATTGAAGACTATATGCGAGAATGGAGAACCAAAATTCAAGCACAGATTGACAGATTTCCGATAGGAGATCGAGAAGGAGAGTGGCAAACAATGATTCAGAAGTAAGACTTTTAATATCATTCATTTAAAAAAAAAAAAGTTAATAATAGCATGATTTCAGAGATGTTTAAAACATTATACCTATCGTCTTGTACAAAAAATTACAGATGGGAGTGAAAACTAGTACAAACAGTTTTGTTAACATAACAAGTTTGATAAACGTACAAAATCGAGCATGAACAGATGTTTGGGGAAGAGTTATCTACATCAGTAATGATGAGCATAAGCCGTCCATTCCGATTTGACCTATCTAATGTGGTTGGGGAGTTTAGAAAAATTGCTGTGGTTGTAATGAGTAGTTTCAGTACTTTGCGCTCTGGAGATTTCCCTTCGCATTGTCAGACTTGGGCATGCCAGGTTAAGTTGTGGCTCGTTAGTGTCTCACTTGGAAAAATGGTGGTTGAGGCGTTGCATTTTTTATTTCTTCAGTGAAAACAAAAAATTAGCATGTAGAAATTTCCCCTTCAGTGTATGTAATGAGCAAAAAATAAACTTAATTAGCAGGTAATATTTTAATTGAGTCTACCTTTGGGTGATAAATAATTTTTGTTAAAATTCATTGTAATAAAATGATACATTGATTTTTTTAAATTGTTTTTATGTGCAGTGTTTTGGAGAAGATGGTGGCTCTTAACTGAATTACTTTTGCCTGACTTGTACAGAAATTTCTCAATTTCAAGTAGAATTCTTTAATTCAGTCAGTTTTTTTCAGAAAAGGGCTTTTACGTTCAGGAAGTTCTTGGTTTCTTACCTGTATTTAATGAGTGTTTCTGGGTTTTGTTTTTTTTATTTTCAGAATGGTATCATCTTACTTAGTTCACCATGGATACTGTGCAACAGCAGAGGCATTCGCCAGATCCACAGACCAGACTGTGCTAGAAGAATTAGCTTCCATTAAAAATAGACAAAGTAAGGCTGGAAAGCATGTTACATCCTTTTTTTCCTCCCTTAAACAAATACTACATAAAACTTTCTCTTAAGCATTATTGTAGAATTTCCTTTCAACACTACTCCATAGTACAGTTCTTTGCTGTCATGTAAAGTTACATACGTATGAACGGCTGGTTAAGATGAACTTCCGCGCTAATGCTTTGGAACTTGTTTGGTGTAGCGGAATGTGGTAAATTACCTGTTGTCTTTCTCTTGAGTGGAAAATTGTGATCTGTCTTAAAAAAATGTGCGTAATGTCTCTAAACGAGTGTTTGTGAGAGCTAATGATCAGTCACAAACAGGAATATAAAACTTAGTCTTGACAAACATTTAGACTTTTATCTTAACTGTGAAAAGGGGTAGAATTTAGAGAATGCTTTGTAAGTTAAATCAAATTTGAGTTTTCCTGCTTACAAACGTGAGGGGGAAGAGGGCAAGGAGAACTAACAGCAGTTCAGTTCTAACTTGTTGTGGCAGTGCTGTTTGGCAGCCTGATTAAACAGTGCCTTCCTCCTTCACTTAAATCCCTGCTGTATGACCACAAGCATTTGTGTGACTGCGTGACATACCACATGGGGAAACTGCTCTGGTTGAAAAATAATCCATTCGTTGGGCTGTTTTTCACTTGGATCAATTTCTCTGTCGGTGGATAGAGCTGTGAGGCTGTTTGGGACTTGTTCCTGGTTACAGCAACAGAAGCATCAACTAAAGCAGGGACTGTTGTGGAAAGGTTTAGTCAACTGTAACCTGACTGGAAGTACATGCTGTAGGTGAGAGAGACTGAATTTTGTTTTCCTTAGTCAAAATTGAACCTGTGGGAGTGGGATGCAATTTGGATGTTCTTGGGTGACAATAGTTTGGTATGTGCTTATTTATAAAGGTGTGAAAATGAGAACTAAACCGCAGAAGTGTGTCTGCAAACTTAATCTAGCTCTAAATGTGCAATCTGAGTACAAAGCAGTTGTATGCTGGCAATATATACAAATACTGAGTACTCATTTAGATATATGTAGGTGGAGTGCAGTTTGTAAATTTTCCTATTGAACATTTTAAGGAAGCATGATCTTTCTTTACACTATTTTTTTCTAAGAGGAAAAAACCTTGTTGATTGATGGTTGCAGTGTCTTATAATCGTTAATTTACATGTATTAATCCGTAAGCTGTCCATTTAACTGATGTTGGTTTTGGTGAACAGAAATTCAGAAATTGGTTTTGGCAGGATGAATGGAGAACCCATTGAAACAACGTAACAGCTGTATCCAAGTTTACTAGAAGAAAATCCTAATCTCTTATTTGTTTTTTGGTGAACAGGAATTCAGAAATTGGTTTTAGCAGGAAGAATGGGAGAAGCCATTGAAACAACACAACAGTTGTATCCAAGTTTACTAGAAAGAAATCCTAATCTCTTATTTGCATTAAAGTGAGTCTTCAAATTATACAGATGTGTGTTTATAGATGGCACAGTACCTTCTGAGACAAGACAGTTACTCATTTAAAGCTTTCACAGAAATTTAAACAAAGTTAAGCAGCATTTTTTAGAAAATGTTTATAGTTCACTTTTTATGCTATATTATTTGCTACATGTTTAACTAGGTTTTGTCATCAAGGTCCTGTTTTGCAGCATAATTCACATCTCACTGTAGACTTGTTCTCTAGAACTAAGTTTTATATTTTTTTAAATCAATCTTAATCAGTTTGGGTGTCAAGTAAAACTTCAAATGTAAACTGGTACAGTATCATATTCAAGAATGTTAAGAGTCCTGTTGGCATAAGTTGGTCTGTTCCTCCAAATGGGTGACTGACTTTAAAGACCAGTTTAAATGAGCTGCTTCACTCCATGTCACTTTACTAGAAACCTCTGGCTGATACTGTGGAAATTCTGTAATCCCAAAGAGTTCTCTTGGCTTCCCAGGCACACAATAGTCACTTTCCTTCTGGCATTTTTACTTGCCAGCTGCGCTGATCCTCCAGAATTTTGTATCATATTGTAGTGTTTGAATGCGGAAAAAAATCTCTTATCTCCTATAAGACAAAGCACTTCAATTTTTATGTTCAGTTAAGTAACTTGGAATGTGTTTGAAGTCTGTCAAGCTCAAGTGCTGAACAGAATTCACACGATAGTACTGCAGACTTATTACAGAATTCACAAAATGCAAACATTTTGATGAAAGACTTCACTCGGTAACGTCAACTGTATGTTATCTTTTTTCTCAATCTGTCTGTCTAAATTTGCCTGTGCTATTGAGGCTATCCAGGCCTAAAACATGAAGCAGTAGTTCTGAGCTTCCTTAAAGTCCATAGTAAAACCTCTTTGTCTAAAATAAAATTGACAAAGAGCAACAGCCTCTAAAGGGAAGGTTTGTATATGAGCTTGCTTTTCAAACTGTTTTCTAGTGCAAATGTTTCATGTTAAGAGTTACCGTTTAATGCTTACTGTTCCAGACAGTCAAACTATGTTCTCATTTACTTTGAGAGAAATGACAGACATGACAACGTAACGACATACCCTTCTCAAGAAATAACCTTGCCCCTGCCAATAAAACAAAACCGTTAAAACAAGAAAATATAGTTTAGTTCTCTAAACTTTGAGGACTTATTGACAAAGTCTGTCCTGGAAGGGTAATATTCCTCTTCTCCTCCCTCATGAATTTTGTAGTTGTGTATTTTTAGCTGAATACTCCAAAGCTTATTGATGATTGGGTTACTGACATCCAGCATTTTCTTGAGTCAGACTTCTTGTATATTTAACACTAAAATTAACTCATTGCTATCATTGGTAAATCAACTGTGTAAATTGTTTTATTAGCTTAACTTTTTTGCCTTTTGTTTAGGGTGCGCCAGTTTATAGAGATGGTGAATGGTACAGACAGTGAAGTGCGGTGTTTGGGAGGCCACAGTCCAAAATCTCAAGATAGTTACCCTGTTAGCCCACGATCATTCAGTAGTCCTAGCATGAGTCCCAGCCATGGAATGAATATTCACAATTTGGCAACAGGCAAAGGGAGCAGCACACACTTTTCTGGTAAGTTGATGTGGAGGATATACCATACAGATTTGGATATACCACACCATGTAGATTTTTTTTTTTACATTTAAGTATTGGGAAAAGTTACATGTGGAGGATATACCATACAGATTTGGATATACCACACCATGTAGATTTTTTTTACATTTAAGTATTGGGAAAAGTTACAAATACTCACAGACTGACGATTTTTTTTATTTAAAAGTTGATACTGGATGCTTTGTAAAAAAGTATAGTTTTAATGATTAAAATATGTGATTCTCAGTCACTGAGGAAATGGAAAGTGTATAAATAGAATCAAATCTTTGCATGTGCCCTTGGTTTTACTAAGGGTTTGCAAAGTAGGTTGCCACTGATTTCTAAGAAATGCTTGCTTCCGGGAGATGGAAGGTTCTGACACAAATTTCTGTTGTCCTTTCGGTGATAATTTATGGCTTGGGCAAGGTGGTTTAAATCCAGTAAGTGGTGTATACGATCCATTTCCTATGGTGTTTATGGAGTAGCAGGAACAGCTGCTCTTGGGCAGGAAATACCAGAAGCTAGGTGGTGGAGTTAGGTAAAAGACTTTCTGCTGGCAGCCAAATTTCAGTCTGCACGGTTGAAACGGTTCTGAGAGCGTCTAGGTGGTGGTAAAGCTTCAGTGGGAAGCCATGAATGTTCAGAGCTGCCCCGTGCCTATGGGGAGATCCCCGTGCCTTCCAAAGCACCCCTGCGGAGAAGTTGGGCATGTTAAAATGGTACGTTATTGTGTCATCTTTGAACCCAAGACTTTTACAGTAGCAGAGGCCATCAGCTTTCACTTCTGCTTCATTCTTAAATCCAAACTGGAGCTGATTGGGGACCTTTTTTTTTCTTTTTTCTCGCAGTGGGATTGAGTAGGAAGCCAGTGTAGCCTGACCACCAGAATACTTGCTGCCCTTGGAAAGGCAGCAGCTTCGCTTTTCTTTTCTTCCTTCTGTGTCAAGACTGTGCTATCGCATGTGGGAGTGGAGGTCCACTCAGACTTTCTGTTTGTTCTTCCGGTGGTTATTGGGATGTATTGTAGGAAGTACCTCTAACTTTCTAATTTTGCAAATAGAGGCACCACTTAATAAGCAAGTTGATGAATGTATTATTAGAATGGCCGTTTGGGATTTCCTGAATGGCGGCAACTGTATTGTTTATAATAAGCCCTTCCTGTGACCTGTTTCTATATTAGAAGATACTAGGGAGCTCCAGCTTTTGGGCTTGATAGAACTGGCAATTACATGTTTGCTTCAAATAATAGGGTTTTTTATTATATTTTGGAAGGGTCAGAAGAGATTTTAGCCAGATGACATAATTTCACAGCATGGTGTAATTTTATTTAGCAAAACACAATATTAACAGTTAAAATAATTATATGGGGAAGGAGGGAGGTTGTATTTAAGTGTAGCAATATGTAAAGTATTGTCAGCGCTGAATTTTACTGCATGTTTAGCAAGAGAATTATGTGATGAAGAATTAGTAAGATGCACGTCTGCTTCCATTCATAATGATAACAGTGGCCTAGAAAAGATTTTCAGATCTTTCAGAAACAATGTATCAGTTCTAAAAAATTATTCTAAGCTGATGCAGTTTTCTGTTTTACTGGTGTATAAGTACAACTGAAAAACCTTCTTATGTATGTGTTAGTACTTGTTAAATAACGCTTAACTTCTGCACTGTAGAAGCCTTGGAGGTTCAAATGCCTGAAACACGGAGGCGAAGTATTTGGGTTTTTGGCAAATCCAGCATTTACTGACCAGGAACAATTGAGCTATACTTATTTCACTTGTATAAATCGGTACTTACAAATAAATTTGTAGATGATTACAATTATTAAAACTTTCTTTCAGGGTTTGAAAGTAGTTGCAGTAATGGAGTAATATCAAATAAAGCGCATCAATCTTACTGTCACAGTAAACACATGACCACCAGCTTGAATGTACCAGAGCTCAACAACATAAATGTATCAAGATCACAGCAGGTTAACAGCTATTCCAGGTGAATAAATTTCAGATGCTTCTAACTTACACTAAGGCTTGTGTTGTCCACGTGCTTGTATTGCAGAGGAGAGTTTTCAGTGGAACGTGTTGTGATTTTTTTTTTTTTTTTTTCAAGGACAGTTAAAACATTTACTGTAAGGGGCCAACAGCCTGTGATCACTCTAGTGCGCTTTGGTTTTGTTGTAACTTCTCAAGCTCCATAGACTGTTTTCTCCTGTTTGGTTAAAGAAATGCAATGGACAAAAATAAATTACCTTGCTTGTAGCTATTTATGGTCAGTTTTGAAGTTGTATAGTGAAGATTAATTAGCTCTCTGGCACTTGGGATTGTAATTTAAGCCACTGACATTGATTTAAGCATATTGCATGTAGGTAATGAAAAGTTTTCCAGATACTCTCCATTTGTGGCAGTATCTGCAAAGTAAACACAATTGAGATGCGTATGAAATGTGCACTCCCTTCCATTGCATACATAAGAATTATTTGCCTACTCCAATCACTGTCACTTGCCCAAACACATTAAATTCAGAGAATGAAAATAGACGTATTAACCGGGGTTAATATGGTTATTCATAACCAGTAAATATTAAGCTCTGGGTTGCACAGGTGCAGCAGAACCTAATTTGATGTGAAATACAACAGTACTCGACTGTGTTGTCCGCGATGGATTCCCAAAACTATGATGTGATGATGTGGTGGTGATAACAAAGGGTATTTCAGTTGGATAGTGATGTTTGGGGAAAAAAAGTAAGAGTAACAATTTACTTTTTAACTTCATGATTTGTATTTGCATCAGCAATTGCCTTTGCCAAAAAGCCTGGCAGTGTCCAGGCAACTTGGAGATTTTTCACAGGAGGAAGGCAGTTCCTTGGCTGCAGTGTTGCCGAGTCAGAGAGACCTTTTGGTTTCCTTCCTCAAAGGAAGCTGAGTATTTATGGTTGCTTAGAAGCAAGATATTAAACTGCTAAATTGAATCTTTTTGGTCTTGAGAGAGGTTTTAGGTTGTCATTCTCCATGATGAAATAAAACAGGTTAGGCTGTAACTGTCAGCAAAGCGCGGTCCCCAAAGCCATGCTGGCGTCTTCTAAAAGTGCTTCTGTGACCTGCTGCGAGTGAAGTGTGGTGAAGTGTTGTGTGCTCTGAATTTGCCTCTGAGTGTCTCTTCAGTGTCTTGGTTTTTGCTTTGGGTTTTTCTTCTTTTTCCCTGTCATTCCACTGAGAGTAAATGAGAGATCAAGGCTTTTTTGAAAAAATTATTTACCTAAATGTGATATTGTCAAAGTAGGCTGTATATTAAATTAACTGTGTCTTTAAAAAAAAAAAAAGTGGGAATAGTATATTTTCTCAATGCATTTTCTCCAGCTCTGTGTATGTACAGATATATAAAGAAGGTAAGAACTTTTGGTGTGTATTTAGAAAGTGTTATACTACTTACTCCTGAATAATGGTGGACACGTTTAATTTTTCAGCATCTGAAAATGTTATTTTACTGAATGCTAATGTTAGTTGAGAGAGCGTTAAAATTTCCCTGGTGCTCTGGTATCACCAGTTGCTATGGAAAAACCTGTGGTCTAACTTGGCAATATTTAAAAGCAGCTTTTCAGTAGCCAAGATGAGGAAGTACTGTGCTGAAGCTGTGAAGAAGATAACCCTAAGTACTTAAAGATGAGTAAAACTTTTATTTGTTACTCTCTTTTCAGCAATGATGTAGACATGGAAACAGATCACTACTCCAATGGGGTTGCTGAGACTTCATCCAATGGCTTCCTAAATGGTAGTTCTAAACATGATCACGAAATGGAAGAATGTGACACAGAAATGGGTCTGCAGTGATATTTCTTACATTTTTATTAAGTGATGGCAACAAGGTTATGTTTTTACTTGCAATGCTTCCCAACTTGAAAATTAGGGATATTTGCTCAAATCTCTTTTTTTGTTTGTTTGTTTTGCTGTTGTTAGATGCAAATCTTATATACCACTGATTTAGGTGGTCCAATGTCAGTGTGAGAACAGGGGAAATTGGTAACTCATGGATACTGAAACTAGCATCAATTTCTAAGGAAGTACCTTTGAGAAGAAACATCCTATTGTGTAGCACGCCCGGGTTAGGGTTGGCAGATTGCTCCTCCCTCTTCCCCAAGTCCTCTTACCATTCATGGTTCTCCTGGCATTTTTGCACTCGACAGTAAGAGTAGAAATTCCAAATCACTTGTATTGAAGAATGCAAAATGCTAATATTAAATGCTCAAGAAAAGAACTATATTTGGGAACTGAGATTAATAAAAAAATTTTTTCCACCAAAAAAATACCCTGTTCTACATAGTTGTCTAAAAAATAACTTTGTTTTACTTAACCTGCTTTATACTCAGTCATACCTGTTGACGTTAGTGACAAACGAGTATTTAAATACCCTCTGGTTGCCAGCACACCATGTAAAGATACCGTTTATTCTGCCAGTTACGGTGCTAACGGTCCCTGTCCAGTAAAGGCAGTCACATCACCTAAGTGTATGCAGGCTGGAGCTGAGACAGTGGTTGCTGTTGCTGGCCATGTCTGAAGAAAGGGAGGAATCCAGCCCGGCCACTTCTGCAGTTGCAGAACTGTCTTCTCAAACAATTGATTTAACCAGACATTAATTAATAGGTAGTTTAAACGAAATGTGAAACTCATCATCGCTGATGACATCGCTGGTAAACTTTCAGAATGCAGTGGTACTTAGAGAGGCCTACGAACGCTTCACAGTTCTGAGGGCATGTGCTGCAGCTGATCAGGCAGCTTTGCTGGTAAATACTAGGTAACTGTTGAAAGGCAAATACAATTCTGTTACAGCCCTGGAGGGGGGAGATGCAAATTTCCAGGCTGTTTCCCTGCATTATGTTCTGAAACTGGATAACAACAAGGCGTCATTTCTGTGACAGAAAAAACAAAACACTTCTTTACTCTCTTGCAGCCTTTTCCACAGAGGCTTGCTGTGACAGACATGAAGCAGCTGCACAGGGCACAGAGTTGTTTGTGGGGTTTTTTTAACGTAGTTTTCTGCCTTTGGAAAGTGATGTCCTAGATTGGGCTGCAGCTAGCAACAAACACCAGTGCTTGAAGACTTGCGGTGCTTCACCTTTGTAAAAAAGAAATGTGGCTCCTCAGACTACATTGTTTACTCCTCACAGTTTGAGTTTGGTGGTTTTTTCGGTGGTTTTCTGCTTTTTTGAAATATTTATATATTCTCCTTAGAGCTGTGTATGTAATTTTAAGTAGGCCGATTTTTTTCCAGAGGTGATATGCTCACATCTAAGGGGAAAAAAAAAAGTGAAGTGACCACTTGCAAATCCTCGTTTGAAATAGTGGTCAAAATACATCACTAGATAGCAATGTTAAAATCAGAAAGAATGGTTTTGTAATTAAAATGTTCAAAACTTGATTCCATTGATGAAAAAAGGCAAGGAATAGACAAATGTTTTTGGTTTTGTTCTTTTAACCAGTTGCTTTAGTTGTAAATTTTGAAAAAGCAGAACTTTCAGAGAAGCCAAGGGTGGATTTACTATTCATAGATTGCATTAATATCTGTTAAAATCACTAGTATTGGGGAATATTGTACCAAACAGTAAAGAAATCATTATAGTGTTCTGCTTGATTACAAAAGAAGCCTGAAATGTCCAAATTATTAAGCTAATATATTCTACAAGGAGTATGAACACTCTAAATGATCATCTTGTAGCAACATCCATCGTGGCTGTTTGGGAAGTCCAGGGGGTTTTACCCTCCATTAGCAGTTCTGGATTTGGCCTATCTTTAGAAGTGCAACGCCAAAGAATTAAAAAGGTAGAACTGTGTGGACTTCTATTGTTGTCGTTATTGATTTTAAACTCCCATAAAATTTTAGGTAAAACTTGGTTTGTAGTCTAGTTATTTTGCAATGGCTGATTTTAACCTAAACAGCGTGTGTAGACAGCCTTTGCCGTTAGTTACCTAAGTCTCGTGAAGGAGCAGTTCAAGCGTGCTCGGTGTAGGAGTACGTTATGCCAAGGTCTCTGGCCCGACGCGCTTTCTCTCTGAGAAGGCAGGTGTCTTTTGGGTGAAGTCAGCGCAGATTCTCTAGATCCATAGACTGTTATTGTCAGCTCTATTAGCGGTGATGATGACGGTATCATTTTTGCAGAAGTAGATTCAAGTCAGTTAAGACGTCAGCTATGTGGTGGCAGCCAAGCGGCTATTGAAAGGATGATCCATTTTGGAAGAGAATTGCAAGCAATGAGTGAGCAACTAAGAAGAGAATGTGGCAAAAACACAGCAAATAAGAAAATGCTCAAGGTATGTTTAATCTGGAAATTGTGGTCTTAAGGTGAATAACTGTGCAGCCCAGCATAAACTTTCCACAGCGTGCGGCATTGCAGTACTGTTCTGCTTTAACTTCTGTGGGTTTCTGTTTGTTTGAGAGCAGTGTTCTATTCAGCTGTGGTGTAGCACTGTGTCCTGTCTTGTCTGCGTAGCACATTCACAGGGAAGATAATTTCATACCATAGTACAATTAAAACCAGAGATGAATTTAGCACTTCCCTCTATCTCATTTCTGACCATGTAGCTTGGCCTCTTGAATCAAAGTACTGTTTTCAGCTCTAATGATAAATGAACCGCCAGAAAGAGGATTGATACAGATGCCTGAAATCTGCTCTCTTAAATGCTCTGTGTGTTAATTAGTTTACCTTGATTTGCAACTGCTCTGGAAAAGAATTCCCCTGCCAAAGACTGGCTGCATGGAATTTTCAGTCTGTTTTCTCTTTCCCCATCACTTACTAAAATCCTGCTAACTTTTGTCTTTCTGTTGGGAACAACACTGCTTGCTCAAAATGGAGCAAGTCCTGTTACAATTTCTTTTTATCCTTTTGTATTGATGAAGGGCACTGACAACCACCTTGGTGATTCTGAATCCAAATGCGTGAAGAAAACAGCCCTGGTTTTCACTAGTAGAGTATAGCTGTCGGATGTAATAAAAGTCATCTTTCCGCAGGACGCATTCAGTTTACTTGCGTATTCAGACCCCTGGAGCAGCCCTGTTGGGAAGCAGCTTGACCCGATACAAAGAGAACCCGTGTGCTCTGTACTGAATAGTGCAATACTAGGTAAGTAAGGCCCGGCGGTTTTCTCGCGCGGCACAGCACGCCTGCCGTTCCAGACAAGGTAGCACTGCTGCTCGCAGGCGTCGTTTGCTGGGCTTAGTCCTGGGCTGGCTGAGGGATTAACGAAGGATAGGGGTGTTCTGGTACACTCGTTCAGTAAGAGAGGGGTAGTTTTGGGGGCGTATTAGTGTAACAGATGTAATTGTCTTTGTGGTGGTGGTGTTCAAAGCGAAAGTGGGCCTGCTCAGTAAGGGTGCTATGCAGGGAACTTGAAAATGTCACTTCGTTGCTCCTGCTCTGTCTTGCTGCAAAAGCAAACTTTGCAAGTGAACGCGAATTTTGAAATGAATGAGTTAAGCAAGCTTAAAAGTAAGCTTTCAGGGCATTCCTATGAAATTAATCAGGTTTTTTAAGTGGCACTGTGATTCTTTTTCAGAGACTCACAATCTGCCAAAGCAACCACCGCTTGCCCTCGCAATGGGACAAGCGTCACAGTGTCTGGGATTGATGGCTCGATCAGGAATTGGATCCTGCGCATTTGCCACAGTGGAAGACTACCTACACTAGCTATGCATCTGAAGGTCTGAAAGGTGGTGTGGCATACTCAACGTGGAAAGTAGACCAGCTCTGCTGACTGGAATTTGGAATTTTAATTATGTACTAAGGACAAGTCTGTCGCTTTATGTTGCTTCCTAGTTTACAGCATGATGCAAATGATTTCTAACTTAGTGTTAGGAGAAAATTTCCATCTTTAAACCTCTTAGACAACTAAGAGTTGAAAGTATCACTGATAATGCCAGACATGCAAATTGACAAGTACCAATCCTTTAAACGATTGTCCAAAACAAACCAAAAATCCTGCTACCTTGTGGTGGGACGGAAGACTAGAAAAGATGGATGTATTAGCATGCGGGTGATGTAAACGTCAAGCAGGATGACTTGCCAACCTCCACCCCCATTGTTACATAGTTCAATCAGTGTAATTTGCAAAATGCATAAACAGCTGATGGTTTGGATATATAGTGTTGATGGGAAGAAATGATATTTTTTAATGTGTACTGTAAAACTTGAATTACTCAGGAGCTGAGTGAATATGTTTGTTGCTACTTACAATCCCAACCTGTTGATCTTAGTAGTTTTTTGTTTTAACATGGTCTTTTCAACTTTGTTTCCTTGTTTAACTACGGACAGCTTCTGTTGTGTAGACTCACCAGTTTAACTGTTGTATTATAACAGTATTACATGTCAACACAGTGTGGTTATGACCTATTTATATAAAAACCAAATATTTAGTCAATTTACAGTCTTAATTTAATCTTTGTACACCTTGCATTTTTAAAAGTGCTTAAATAGTACTATATTGCAATAAAATGTAGTGATATCATAATTAACCAGCCATTAAAAACTTACTTCTACATACATGGTAGCATGGACTCGTATGCTACGTTTCCTTGGTTCTAGAGTTCTATCCTAGAACAGCGGTTCTCACCTAGACCCACCAATGCAGAACAGCAGCTCGCTGGTCGAACTGGGGGTGCCGCTTCCTGGCATCAGAGCGCTGCAGCGGCTGGGCGGTCAGAAGTTAAAGGTGCCATGAAGCAAGTCTGGCTAGCAGGGCAAAGCCAGGGTGCCAATGGAAGCTTATTCAGTACTCCCTGAAGTGAAGATGGGGCAAAAAAACCTTATTCCTTGAAAGTAATCAGTCTGGACAGTAGCATCCCTGCTTCGTGAACTGACTTAACAATTCTGGTATTCGGATACAGCCTTTCTTTAGCGATGCAAATAATTGAGAAAGCGGGAATAGTGGAGTAAGAAACACAGCATCCAGGAGAGTGAGTACAATGTTGTTCATCTTTATTCTCTGCAGAGGAGCTGCCTCATGGAGTAGCCCCAGCTCTGCAAGCCTGCTCATAACACCAGCTGTTCTGTCATGGCCCGGCCCAGCTGCTTCTTGCCTTCCCTGACCACTCCTGCAAGGGGGAGGGAGGAGAACAGGGAAGTCAGTTCAGGCACAGCTTTGTGAAGGTTAGTGCTGGCTGGTGGCTGGAGCTGAAAGCAGAGTGATGAAGACGTGGGGAAAAAACACCTTTGTTGTGTCAAAAGACTAACTTTTACTAAAAGTCTTTAGTAGCATCTTGTGAAAAAGCTGTCTTCATACTCTATTCTTAATCTGTGTTGAAAGCCAACGTTTTTTAAACCTTGTTGCTCTTTGCTTTTTTTCTTGCCCTTAAAAAAAAAAAAAGAAAAGCTGTTAGTTACCATTTTTCTTAGCCCATCTACTGGAGAAGCAGCAATCCATCGATTACTGCAGCATTTCAGAACAGAACAACTGACTGGAAAGCTGATAAACTTCCTATCAATCATAGCTCACGTACAACAGCTGGCCGCTGCTGGGGGCACCAACTTGTGCCAATCTATCTCCTTTCACTTCTGCAGCACACCTGAAAAGCAGGCTGCCTGCTAAGCATCAGCAGCTTTTGCCTTCAGTGTTCGTGAGCCTCACAGACTGTGCTTGTGTCAGTGGTGGAGTGTGGCTACAGCCGATGCATGTGTGAGTCTGTCCCCATTCATTTCTGTAAGGTCATTTTTTTTATCAGGAGAAATAGGTGCTATTTCTGTGTGCTCACACAGTTCCGGGATCTTGGCATCCCTGCTTTAAGTTTTACACATATCTGAAGTGACTTCCAACAGCTGACAGTTTGCAGGCTGAAACAACAATTAGTAACGATTTATTTCAACACTTAGCATCTGGGCCTAGAGCCATGTTTGTTTCTTAATGTAACAAAAATGAGGTGATTTTTTTCAGGTACTGTCTTATACACCCTGCCCAGCAGAGCACTGACTACACCCGCGCAGGCTGTAGGGCCCTGTTGCCCTTCCCTTACTGTCAGGTTCTTTGAGTTAGAAGGGAGCAAGATACAGCCCTCCAACATGGGAAAGCTTGCTTTTATTTTTCAAGTGTGCTTTAAACCACATATGCATATTTATACTCACCCCAAGATTTGTCCACAAACTGAACTGCAGCTTTTTTAAGGGGGTTTTTCTTATTTTCAAGGGAAAAAAATTCATTTGCTGAAATGGAGATGAGTGTGAGTTACTAAGCTTAACACAGACAAATCTAGATGCAGACTCGCCTAAGGAAAACTGCTTACCCTGTGCCCGGTTGGTGTCTGGTCCATAGAGATGAGTGTTTAAAAAGTCTTTGGCAAGCTGTTGGTGGAGGCCTGTTAAACTCTGATCCTTTAAGCACAGAGCCGTATAGTTTCCTGTTGACCTAGTTAAATAGAGAGATTTAAATCCCTGTAGCGTAGTTACAGAACCTAGAACAATAGACTACTCAATGCTTTGCTGCTTGAGCACAACAGCAGCCAGTGCTGGATTCTGATGCTCGGCCAACCTTTGTAGCGGTATTAAAAAAAAAAAAGTTGGACCAAGGCTCTCAACCTGTCATCACATGCCTTTATGTGCCCCGAGCAGTTCCTTGGGAGCCTTGAACGAGTCCTACCAGAAGCGAGTGCAATTCCTCTGTAGGGACAGCAGTGCCAAACAAACAAAGGGGGGAAAAAAAGAAAAAAAAGACTGAAATGCAGGAATTCGGTGCTCAGCAACCAGTCCTGTAGCAGCAAATAACGGAACATCTACTACTGTGCTCATGACTGCCCAGTTTTCTCATAGCAGTTATATATGCATAATATATAAAAATTTATATTCTAGATTTTTTTATACATATATGCATGTGTATATATATATTTTACAAGGTCACCGTATCAGAACCATATTAAAGGTGCTATTAACACATGAACAGCGCTTTCAATCAGAGGAAGAGCAGGGGGAACTTCAAGCGAAGAAGAGCGCGCAGCCGTTCAGTGACAGAACAGCTGCTGCGGTGCCCGCTCCCCCGGCAGGCAGAAGCAGCGCTGCCGCCACAGGGGACAGACACCCCGGGTCTCCTGCCGGCAGCCTACCTGGCACCCTTCCCTCGCTTGTCTGTCTTCTCCTGCCTTTGGCCTTGGCCTTGCCTCTGCTTTGCAGCCCTGCCTCCACAGCCTTCACCTACATTAGAGAACAGAAAAAAACTTCCCAAACATTATGAATCAAGAGCTATAAGTGAAAGAGGAACAGGAATGAAACAACAATTAGGCTGTAAAAAGTAAGATGTCTTTTGTAACGCCAACAGGCATTTTTCAGAAGCTGTAAGAGGTAGAAAGCCCTGCCCTCACAGAAGGGCTGTGAGAGGGAGGGGAGGAAGCACCCCTCAGGGGAGCCACCCGAAGTGCTGCTCGCCAGCTTCCCCCTCCTTGGCATCAATACCACACAACGGGATTCATCACAGGACAAAAACCCGGTGCAACACAACAGCTACGAGTAACGCGCAAAGGGGAGCCCAGCCTCGGCTCCATTCTCGCCATTAAATAACTACTAGGGAGACTGAGTATTCAAAGCACCATCCTGAGCTCATCTCTTGGTCATGCCAACAGATTTTTTTTAAAACAAAAATAAAAGGAAAAAGTAGCAGTTACACCACCCAGCTATATAATTATGTGAGGTATAGATGAGAGAATTGTTTAAAAAAAACCAAACATTTTTGTATGTAAAGTACTTTGAAGTACAGATGAAGAGGGCTAGAAAAGAGCAGTCATGGATACCCTAGACTCTTGATTTTCTAGTTCAGAATTTGAAAAAAGTTACCTAATTTTTTACAGATGCTATTAAATCATAGTATGATATGTAAAGTATCAAGGTGATTAACAACTCTATCCAGGAATAGCCTTTATAACTTGAACAAATGCTAAGTATTAATCTCCCTCTGGTAATCCTTGCTTTTTCTATTATAACACCTGCCCCTTATTTCCTTAAACACCTCGAGCTATTTTAACTGAAATCATTGGAGAGCAAACAACTTTTGTAAAAGGCACAGGAATCAGATTAAAGACTTGAGGTTTTTCCTCAGAGATTTTTCCTTGACAACAGACCACCTGTCCAGTCTGTTCAAGTTTCAGGCTTTCAGAAAGCCTCCGTACCAGAGCGCTACCCCACTGCAGCTCTAGCACAGGAATGAAATCCTGAGGCACCAGGACCAGCACCGTGCTAGCAAAACGAGCCGTACCGTACCTTGGTTAGCTGCCGCAGCCGGCCCGTCGCCTCTGCGGAGTAAGGAGAAGGCCACGGGTTACTCTTCCAATTCACACTCCCTTCGTTTACCGAAAGCCGCTAAAGCTCCCGTTTCCACCCCGGCCCCCCAACGCCAGGACCCGACGGGCCCGCACGACGGGCGGGAGGGGCTCGCCGCCGGCAGGCAGCGCTCACCCAGGCACCCCAACACCCACCCGCCCGCCTCAGGTCGCCCGCTCACCCCGCGGCGGCCAGCTCCTGCAGCACGGCCTCGGGGAGCAGCTTCCGTTTCTGCGGGGGAGAGGGCAGTTAGCGGGGCGGGGGCGCTGCCCGCCCGGCCCCGGGTGCAGACGCGGGGAGGGGGCGAAGGGCCGCCGTACCTTCTGCTCCGTGAACAGCTCCTGCCGCCGCCGCCGCTTCTCCTTCAGCAGCTCCCGGTGCCTGCGGGGAGGCGGGAGGAGCCGTCAGGGCGGTCGCGCGGGGCGGGGGGGGGAGGAAC